>PVIJ01006085.1:0-21939 GCA_004024925.1 Scalopus aquaticus
GGGAGGCAGAGGGAGGGAAGGAAAAGGGCACAAATGGAATAGAAAAGAACACAAGGGACCATGGAGATGGATCACGGGTGAATTGGTGGTGGGCTACCCAAGGGGAATACAAAATGTAAAAGACATAAATAACAATAAAAATATATATTTATTAAAAAAAAAAAGAACAAAATCAAAACCAAAATCAACACAGCCATCCTTAACTTCCCCAGGGGTCTCTCACCCATGTCTATTTCAACCAGTCCAGGCCAGTGCAGCTTCTTTACAAGAATCCCTGCTCCCTGGTCCTCTTCTGGCTCCATCCTTCTTCCGTCTCCGCCTGTCTTCTGTCTGTGTGTTCTGTCTCCTCTGTGTGTGTGATCTTTCTTCTCCAGCTTCTTATCTCCTGCTCAGCTCCACCCTACCTTGGGTGGGTCAGGGAACCTGGGACACACCCTTTCTCCTGGGGACCACCCTGTTACAATACTTCTTTGATGTGCCTTTTGAATGTCAGAAAAGTTCAAGACAGATATTTATTCGATGTGTTAATAAGTTATGATGAGCTTCAGTAGGAAGGAAGGAAAATGCTCTTAGTTTATTTTCTACTAATGGACCATTCCATTAAATTAGAATAATTGGGAGAGACAAGAATTTAAAACATTTTCCTCCAATACCATATAAGATTTGCTATGTTCTTTTAAATTGCAAAACCTAAATGGACATTTTCTTTGATGACTGTTGACAAAATTTTCCTCCTTGACCATTTTTTCTTTCATCCTTCCTCAAGCAATTTCCAGCTAGGATTGATCTTTGCTGTAATCCCATTGTCCTGACCCCCAAACTTGGTCTGAGTTAGACCCCTGCTATTGGCAAGTTTTAATGCAGAATCCTGTGAGGGCAAATGATTGATAATTTTTCCTTCCTGAATAGCCAATCAATCTCCTCTTCCCTAACTCTCCACAACTATCTTAGTAGTTATTAGTGACTTTCCATCCACTTCCTCTTCCTGCCCATTGACAATAAATTGAACTTGTCCTTGTTGTATTTGTAGATGAGTTCAATTTCTCTTCCTCTTGCAATATTCTTGCTATTTCTAGCAAATGACAGAATAATTTTACTTTTATGTAACAAGTCTTTGAACTACATCATTTTGTTCAGGGTAATTTTTGTTATGTTGAAGAAGAAAACAAATCCAAGCTGTACTGACTGACAAAATGGTGTTATTCGAGGGCTTATTTTCATTGTACTTAGTTTTGCTTAAAGTTACAGTTTCCAAAGCTGATGAGCAGTGTTGAGAGGACTTACTATGTTCAAATCATTATTAAAACTGAGCACTATGGAATGTCTAGATTCTGTTGTCAGAATGGATGTATCCTTTATTCACTCTACATAGATAGTTCTAGGGAACTTGCTCTGTATATTCCTTGCAGTCATTCCTTTTCATTTTCTTTCTCTAATATTCAGTGTTTGAGAAATCAGGAAACTAAAGGTATTAGAATTGTATATAAAGTAAGGAAATAAACTCTAAATTATGTTCTAATGCTTAGTTTCCGTACTAGTATTTTCTGTAACACACAGTCATTTTTTCCATTACTTTTAATTCAAGATTTTGTATAGAGGCCAGACTTGCAGAAAGCCCTAGTTGTGAATGAGGAAATTGCTACTGTAATAAAAGCACTAGGAATTACAGAGATTAGATTTGCATTGTTGGAAAAGCTATTTGTGGTCAACAAAAGTTAATATTTGTGCCTTTGCATACAAATGACCATTATATGTAAACTAATATGAAAAATATATTATAAAACCAACTCTTGATTTTTGCTAATTATTTGTCACCAAACAAATGGAATCGTTCAGGTTTTATGTAGTCACCAGACTGGTTACATCTCTACTTTGGATTCTTCATAACGAATGAAGTCTCACTGAAGAAAGACATAGCAAACTAAGTCTCACTGAAGCATGATGATTGAAGAAAGGAAAAAAAAAAAGTAAGAGAGAGAGAGGAAGTTTTAGAGCACCATATCTAATTCAGATAACCCTAACTTAAGTATTGTTATTGTGGGTAATTCAATCATAAATATAACAGCTGATGGTGAACAAGAAAATTGCACTGATTCCATACATTCCCTCACTGCCTGCCACAGATAGTTTCTGAAACTCAGTTTATTTCAGGAATTAGGCAATCTGATATAACGAATGGGGATTTTGTTAGAAGGTGTAGTTATAACTTAATAATAACAACAACAATAATGTGGTATTGCATCCCTTGTTCTACTGTTTCTTAAACATTCTGATCGCAGTGAACATTCATTCATTAGTTCACTTTTTAGACATTAATTCACTTACGTACTAATGCTGGTGGGTGTTAAACAGTATGCAGGAGTGAATAAGGTGAATTACAGAATGTCAGCCCACCAGGAAAGAGATGAAAATGGTCACCAGCTCACAGTACTTACTGAGTTTTCCTGCCTTAGTGAATAAAGAGTTGATATATGTTTTTTTTTTTTAAATAATCCTAGTTTAATTTTAAGGAATTAAATGTCTTCTCAACTGTATGTTTCCAACTTGAAATTAACATAATAAAAATCAAAAAATAAGAGACTTTCACTTATGCTTAGTTTGTTAATTTCATTTTTTACATGTATTGAGTTTTATGCTTGCTATAAATTTTACTTCCTTTGTTTCAATTACTATCTCTGCTCAAGTCAGTGAACACTTCTTGAAATGAGTTTATTGCCACTTGTAAATTTCTGCTAAAATTCTTCAGGTTGAAGGACTTTATGAATGGACAATGCTTCCATAGGTGTTTGTCTTTCACTCTTGGTTAAACATTCTTCAAAGTATAAAAAAGCTAATAAGTATTCAGGGAAGGTTCCTGGGATGTGTTAAAGTGAGGTCTAGTAGAGCCTTTATTCAATTTGTGGGTAAGGAATATGTCATGATTAATAATTTAATCTATTTAAAAACTTACTTAAAATTATTTAAATTTAAACTTTTATTTAAATATTTAAATTGAGGGCCTCTCTGGTGGCGCAGCGGTTGAGTGCTGCGCTGTGGAGCTGTCGGCAGCGCACGATGCGAGTTCGAGGCCCAGCCGGGGAGAATCCCATATGGTGCAGCAGTCCTCTCCTGCCTCGCCCGCTGCTCCCCTCAGCAGTGTATTTCTGATCTGTCTGTTCTGCTCCCCGCTCTATCTGTGGTGAACCCTCTCGCCACCCCACGCCTCTGGCCTGTACCCCAGCTTGTATGGAAAAATAAATAAATCTTTAAAATAAATAAATAAATAAATAAATATTTAAATTGCCCAAATAATTGAACAGAGTTTAAATTGTCATTGCAATTTTAAGTGCAATTTAGAGCTAGAAAACACATCATGTACAATAGTTACTCCTCTAAAAATCATTTTTTCTGATTTTATTTATTTTTAATAAATAAATGTAATAAATAAATTGAGAGACTATTGGTTTACAACTGTATGTGATTCAGAGGTACTGGGTCACAGATGTTTCTTATCACACCATAGCTAGCGCCAAAGTCTCTACCCTAACCCTTTGGATCCTCTCCACACCCTGCTCCCTACCTCCCCCCTTTCTCTTTGGCAGCCTGAAATTCTACACTCAGACTTCCAGGGTTTGTTATAGGTTTAAAAATCTAAAATATTTTTAAAATAATAATTCATTATTTTCACTGTGTTAACATTAGGATTGTCTTCATCAGGTATCACCGCTGCTGGGTACTGACCACCAAATCACCTATAATCCATCACCATTCCCATTGTGCTTCCTCCCTTCTTTGTCCCTACCCCTACGCCACCCTCTTTGTGCTTCAGCTCTATAGTCAGGTTTCAAGAGTTAGCTAAGATGTCCTTTCCTTATTCTTGGTTTGGTAACTAGCCCTTATCCCCTCAGTTTTTTAGATTTTTTTTTTTTTTTTGCAAAAGTTAACACTTTTGTATTAGCATTCATTTTAATGGTAACTGGTACAATAACCTTGGCAGGGTCTGTATACTGGGCTGTTTGGATCTGAATATTTATCCATATTCATCAATCATTTCATCAATTTCTGATACTTGTATTTGGCATAATCACTTCTCCTATGACTTGAATTGTTGAGGTATAAAGTTTCCTGCAGCTTCTTTCTGGCAATAGTCAATAACAGCTAGACCAATTAAACATTGTCAGATGGCAGATGCTTATTGTTTAGTTTAGTTTTGTTGGCTTGCTTTTCTCCTATATAATATTTTATGAGAAATGACACTTTCCAATAAGGTGGCTGTTATTGTAATGATATATCTTGCTTTTCTACATAATTGAGCCTCCCAGAACTATCTGCCATTCGATTGTGGCATTTAGTGTGGCATCAGATACAAAAGTAACTCCAGCCAACAAATAATATATGAGATGAATATTTCTAGCCCCTTCAATCCCAAAGTGCCTAACTTCTACAACTGTTGCCTAAGGAATTAGTTGGCAGTGTCTTATTAGTAATATCTGCCTAGACTTTCTATCATATATCAAGGTGTCCATCTCATCTGATTCAGTTTTAAATTTTTATTTCTGTAGCACACACTTATTGATGGTAACAACCAGGCAGTATATGGCTATGCTTATCTCTATATTCATGGTGTTGATTTCCAGGATGCCAATAACACTGGTCAACAGTGAAATCATAACTGAATTAAAAAGGCCTAATCTGTGGTATCTTGATGTGCTGAACATGAATATAACCCTGAAAAAAATTTATTAGCTCTTGTTTTGAAGATATTTCATATAATTCATTTTATATGTTTCACCATGTAAATTTATCCAGTACGACTGCAACATCCTAAATCTGCCTAGAATGATGTAATATTGCATCACATTTCATAATACCATCATGCACACATCATCCAGGGTTGATTGCATCATTTTCATGCAATGCAATACTACTGCCAGGCAGCTGCTGAAGCAAGGTGACGTCAGCAGTGCTCTCTAGAAGCCCTGTCGGAAAGGTTGAGCATTGAAAACATTTCAGACTTTGTGCAAGACAGTTTAAGCTGCTGTTCCATAGAACTGTTATTATTTTATCCATTTAGGCACAATACAAAACAGAAATGCCTCGATAGTGTGTTAATAGTGTGGACAATTTCTGCTCTATTTGTGGGGAAGTGACATTTGCCAACCAGAAGAAAAGTATCACTTCTCAAGTGAAGAAGGCTTATCATCTCTACTTCGGATGCAAGGTTGGTGACCAATACAAGCCTTGGGCCCCGCATCTATGCTGTGCTACATGTATAACACAGCTTTCACAGTGGTTAAATGGCAAAAGACCATCAATGCCGTTTGCAGTCCCCATTGCGTGGAGAGAGCCAAGCAACGACATAAAAGACTGTTACTTCTGCTTGGTTCCTCTACTTTCTGGCAGAATAACGAAGCAAAAGAAGTCGAGAATAGTCTATCCAAACATTCCGTCTGCATTGAGATGACTGGTTCAACAACTTGCTGCAGGGTGATGCGAAACAAGCATGGAATGCTTTTCGCTTAGTGTCTACAAACTTTCTTGGGAATGTTAGGGCAGAAAACTACAAGGACCTAGTAGAAGACATGCTGATGCAGTATCAGACACCTGGCTGCAATATGTCTCTAAAGATCCACTTCCTTCATTCCCATCTGAGTTTCTTCCCTGAAAACTGTGGTATGATTAGTGATGAACATGGCGAACGTTTTCATCAAGATATTGCATCAATGGTACTAAGATACCAGGGAAAATGGTCCACTACAATGCTGGCTGACTACTGCTGGACACTCCCCAGAGATGCTCCTGAACAGCTGTACAAGAGACAAGCAAAGAAATCTAAGAAGTAGTCTATGACTTGATTTTTTACAGGTATTAACCATAGGCCTATTGCTATTGGCATGCGTTTTGTGATGTAAACATCCATTTATTGCAGATTACAAAAAAAAAAAAAAACTAGAGCCAAAATTAGAATTTGATTGTCATGTTTGTGTTGAGCACATACAAGTTGATAGGAAATGACTAATTTTATTTCAGTGATATGACTTTTCTAAAAATTTGTGGACCAGTGTAATAGTGTCTTGTGGAGAGGAACCACTCATGTCACCAAGGCTATTGCATTTCTTTCATTCAGAAAGTACCATGGAGACCTGTAACGCTGCTACTGTCCTAAGTGCTGGTGACATGAAACAAATTAGATAAACTCTGCATTCATGGGATTTGCATTTGGCTATTGTGTACATTGACTATTTCTAGTCTTCTGCGTGTGAGGACCTTATTTATTTCACCTAAGACATTCATTTCGATCATCATTTTTAGTGGTGCTATGCACATAAAAAGTGCCAGATAAAAATCTCTTGATTGAAGGGTAATAATAATCATTGAAACTCAGCAATCTAGATACTGGCAATTTGGGGTTTGTCATGATCTAAATAATCTTATTATTTTCAGTTTTCTCCTTTGTAATTTGTCACTACCTAAAATCAAAAGAGTGAGGCTAAGAAATAATCCTTGATTTCTGAAACTGAAAGAAATGGAGAGAATTCAGTGCTCTTAGAGAATTATCTGGACTCTCTTACACAAATGATGAGTTTGGAATTAAACTTTTAGTTGAAACAATTTAGACTTTTTTATGAAAAATTGGCTAAAATTTTCAGCTAGAAGTTGAAAGTGTGTTATGTTCTTTCAAGTCAAGATGGAGTGATTTGGTTTTGATTGCCTGCCTTTTGTAGTTCTAATGCCTTCTTTGGTAATAAACACCTCCCCAAACATGCTACACATACCATTTCTTACCATTTTACACATATGAGCTTATACAGCATCCAGACACTCTGTTTCAGCTACTTATTCTAGTGCTGTGTCAGGTAGTATAAAGATGAAATCAGTTATCCGTGATCTTTGTCTTCATTTTAACATTCATTGTATAGACTCTTTCCAACATAACTAACTATATCTGCTTTTAAAAGTATAAAAAGTTCGGGCCTCCCCGGTGGCGCAGTGGTTAAGCGCTGTGCTGTGGAGCTGTCGGCAGCGGCGACGCGAGTTCGACGCCCGGCCGGGGAGAATCCCACATGGTGCAGCAGACCTCTCCTGCCTCACCCGCTGCTCCCCTCAGCAGTGTATTTCTGATCTGCCTGTTCTGCTCCCCACTCTGTCTCTGGTGAACCCTCTCGCCACCCCATGCCTCGCCACCCCATACAAGCTGCCTGTACCCCAGCTTGTATGTATAAATAAAAAATAAATCTTTAAAAAAAAAAATAAAAGTATAAAAAGTTCCCTTTGACTTTCTCAATTGAGAGAATGGTGCATTTTGGGCTGCACATTTGTACAGAGGAACAACTTTATGAAAAAATATATAATATTGTTAGGTCCCTATTTTTGTATTGTAGGGGATCCCCTTTTTAAGAATCACTAACTTGCCATTTGTCTTAGTTTTTTATAAAAATTGCCTAGCTTTCTATTCTCTTCCCTCTTCATCTCATGCAAAATAAAAATGGTAAATACCCCAGGTATACCAAACATTTTCAGGGCTCTCTGTCCTTGTACATTTATGCTCCATGCCTGCATTATATTTCTCTGCCCTTAATTTTATCCTATTTATTTTCTTAAGTAATTTTTATTAAGGTAACGTTGGTTACAGCAATGCATTTCATTCAGAAATATAGGATCCCATTACTTCAAGTGTATGTTATCACACCACACCCACCACTAAGATGCCCAACTGCTAGTCTCTGCATATTTTCCAAGAACCGTAGCACAGACTTATTGGTTGAAACCAATTCACATTTATCTTCAAAGATATCGAAGGAAACTGAGCTGTACTGACTTCTTTTCAGTGAAGATTTTCTAATTTCTGATAGAATCAATGAAAGGAAATATTTGATATTAAGAAACCAATATGCTTGCTTCTCTCGACTCTTACAAACCAATACAATGGGAAAAATTTAGAAAGTTTATTAAAGAATATTACAGAAATTAATAGTTCTCTGCCATAGACTTACAAAGTTTGGGCTCACATATTATAAACTCCACCCTGAGAATCCAATTTCAGTTCTGCTAAGTCATGGGCACAAGTATAGAAGCAATCCTTGATTGCTTGTCTTCTTATGTTCTCATCAAAGGGAGGAGATGTTGCAGGCCTTTTAGGCAGAACTTCAGAAATGTATCCTGCTCCTCAGAGGTAAATCCCTCAGAGTTCCAACTCAATTTCTAAGGCATAAAACCAGATGTGTCAATTGCTTAATGTATACTTCTCACCTTTTACTAAAGTTAGAGTAACTGTCTTACCCATGTTACATCGTACATTTCCAAGTAAACTCTTTATTGTGTTGTAATAACTTGTTCCATTGTCATTCCTAAAGTTTAAATCCTCCAGGTTAAATTATATCACTTTAATTTTACCATCTCCTAGAATCTAATGCTGTATTCTTTTTTTTTTCAAAAGATTTATTTATGCATACAAGGTGGGGTGTAGGTCAGAGGTGTGTGTGTGAGGGGTGGTGAGATGATTCACCAGGGAGAGAGGGGAGCAGAACAGACAGATTGACTGAAATATACTGTTAAGGGCAACAGCGGGTGAGACAGGAGAGATCTGTTGTGCCATGTGGGAAGCTCCTTGCCAGGTATTGAACTCGTGCTGCAGTGGCTTTGGATAGTTTCATAGTGCTGCGACTTAACCCATTGCACCACCAGGGAGGCCCCTAATGCTGTATTCTAACTTTGTACTATATTCTCAAAAGATGACTGTTGAATGCATAGCCTTTAGGATTTTTTAATGAATAACTAATCAAATGCTGGAACTTGAATATGTATGATTTATTATTTTTCATATTATGTATTTACAATTTGATTGTACTTCTGAAAGTAATATATTTGATAAAGTATATGAAAGAGAAACAATAGCTGATATGTACTTACAGCAGCACAATATCATACATAGTAAGTATAAAACCTTTGAAAATTTAGACAGTATCTACTCTCTTCCTTTTCAATGAATAATGCCCTATTGTTTAGCATATGTCAGAAGGCATATATAAATTTTAAGATTTTTTTATTATGCATACAAGCTGGGGTACAGACCAGAGGCGTGAGGCAGCGAGAAGGTTCACCAGATTCAGAGTGGGGACCAGAACAGGCAGATCAGAAATAACTGCTGAGGGGAGCAGCGGGTGAGGCAGGAGAGGTCTGCCGCACCATGTGGGAATCTCCCCGGCCGGGCTTCGAACTCGCAGACAGCTCCACAGCATAGCGCTTAACCGCTGCGCCACCAGGGAGGCCCCTCAGAAGGCATATATAAATTTTAAGCATAATTTCCCAAGTTATTTTTCATGAAATACAAGGCTGTATATAATATGTTCAATCTTGAACACATTTCAAATAATTAAAGATGAGTAGGCAAGAAATATGGATGGCTAATGTTCAGAATCATAAAAGAGAGTACATTTTCCCTAAGGTGATGTTTTAGCAACACCATCTTAAAATCATAATTGTGCATGCTCAGTTAAACCAAGTGTAACATGGAGCTGATCTATTACAGTATTTTTAAATTGTTAGTTGTAATTGATTAAGTTTATAAAATCAATTTAATGACTTTACCACTAGTGTACTTTTAATGAACTAGAAAAAGGCAAGAAATAGTCTGAAATCATAGTACATTGTATACTACAGTCCAGAATTTTGTTTTGAATGTGTGTGTTATGCATATAAAATTTACTGCAGTATTTGATCAAAAAAAGTCTGAAGACTTTTGATTCAGTGGACCTCTAAACTTATATTCAAAACAGGAGTCTACAATTTATGAAGAGCACATTGTTAATACATAATTTGCAATAATTTATAAAAACACATACATGCCCACAGAAATTCCTTCATTTTCTCTTTTATGTGAGGCTGTTGAGTCCCAACAAGTATTATAGATATTTGATATGATAGTTTGATATAATAGCACTTACAAATTATATCGATCTATCAATATCTCACCTACACCTTATTTTTGGTCAAATATGTATAATTGTTTAAATTACAAGACATGTGCTATAAAGAAGATTGAGTGTTTTGGTTCATTACCTAAAAAAGGAAAGTTTAAAATGTGTGCCATCAAGAGTTTTAGCTATTTGTTGCAATTAGTTTAATATTACCAATATTGAAAAAATGGAATTTTAAATTGAAAATGCAATTGAAATCTACTTTACTCTTTTCATTTCACAAATGATTTTGCATATCTTGCTTTTAGTATTTCCACACATACACCCCATAACATAGTGGCGGTTTAATAAATCCAATTAGAGAAATGCAAATTGCTCTAGGAAAAAAAACAGCATTGTTGGCAGAAACAGAAATAGGCTGGAATAAGATGCAGTGCTAAACAGCCAGAGGCAAATCAATCCAGAACAATAGAACATATGTGCACCCACCCCCTTTTCACATCAGTGTCCCTGAACAGATTTCAGGACAAGTATCAAAATATGAAACTTGAGCTATATACACTCGTCCCATCTTATACTGATTATATTGATCCCACCTTTCTTTCACTCTGAATCCTTCCTGATATATTAGTTGTCTTAATCCCTCCTTGTTGGTTTATCATACAGTTATGTGAACATGAACAAACATTATGTCTTACCCAAGTCTAAAGAAGGTTTAAGGTCAAGCTTTGTGGACTTCATGAATAAATTTGCACTTTATGCCAACTTATTAGCTTATGAACTAGACCAACTTTTAAAGACTATTGGCTCACAATCTCAATGAAGTTTCTTCGGGATGTGCAATTCCTTGAGGGAAGATTATCTACTTCCTCTACTACTTATTTCTTCCATTTTCAAACATTGATTTATGTTCCACAATACAAGAACTCAAGCAGATTATTTTTTTCAGCACATGAAAATCTGATACTAGACAAAATTCATTCATTGATCCATGTGAAAAAGGAAATTAATTAATGCATAAGGACTGAGTAGCAACCTGTGCTTTTTGCCTATTTGCCTAATTTTCAAGAGGTCAATACCAAGACAGTAGGGTTGACAGCAATTTTAAATGTCACAGCAAGTAAATGTTCATATTTATTTTATAATGTCAAATACCTTGTAAATCTACTCATGGTTCAAATAAAATTTACATTTGCCTTTTACCCTACCATATTTTACATTTTTTTGATAGTTCTGCATCTTTAAGCAGACTCGCATGGTGACAAAATGGGAATATTTCATTAGTGCTTTTATTTATGATACATGTGGGAAGTTTCCCATATACATATCAGTTTTGCCTTCAAGTAATTAATATGTTTTCCTGTAAAAATATAATTTGTTTGATTCCATTAATCCTTTTTCACGGAGCATTAATGAAACTAATCTTTATTTAAAAAGCAAATTAGTAAACTTACTGCTATGTACATAAGAAACTTCCAAAGGAGCTTTGCATTGCTTTTGGCAAAATATTTGTTTACCTTAAGTAGATTCACTTACAGAACATTGAGTTCAAATGACTACATTTTCAAGTTAATTTAATTTGGATAAAATTGACAATATCAGTTCCATCATGACTAAGGACCACTTGGGAAAAAGCACAGGGAAGAAACTCTGTTATTCAAATTTCTCTGAACTGCCAAGTCATCCTCCCGTACATAAAAACATTAATTATTCTAGCTATAAATTATTTATTCCACAAAGGACTCTCATAAAACATGAAACAATTTCTAGTGCAAAAGGAATTTTATTGTTAATATTTTTCTAAATTATGATACTTTTATTAAAGAAAAGGTTTTCTATTTTTACTGTTTTAATTCACATAGAGTACTTAAGAATTAGTCATTTTTAGACTCTAAGCAATAAGCAATGGGGATTACAAAGAGGTACACAATGCAAGACCATCATCTTCATATCCAATAAAATATCTTCCTTGCAGTCACCTTAGCTCAAATAAATGCCAGATCCTTTTTTCTTTCTAAGTGGTTTACTACTAGATAGGCCTGATAAACTAGATGGATACCTATAAACCTGTAAACCTCTGTTTATCTAGCAATTTGTTAGCAATGGACTGAAGATAGATTTTATATCATCTGAAAATATTTAACTTTCTTTTTACTTTTTTTTTTTTGCCTATTCTGTATTAGGCTTATTTTTTCATTTATATCATCACTGTTATGTTACAACTCAGTAAAATTATTTTCAATGTTAAAATTAAATAATTCCTTATGGACTAATACCTTTTTATGAATTACTGAAAGAGTACAACCAGCTCCCTTAAAGTATTTTGGAGATGCTTTGGTCCCTTGGTCCCTAGGCACCTATAACATTCTCAGAAACAAAGGGAGAATCTAGTTACATTTTAAAGCAATGAATTTCATCTCAAGAAAACAATCCAAGTTTGTATCCAAACATTGTTAATATGTATGTGTGTGTGTGTGTGTGTGTATATATATTTACATATTTATGTATCTGTTTCTTTTACTTCTGGGCAGTCTCTTCAGACACAATGAGAATGCAATAAAATATCTACAGGCTTTTGTGACACTTTTGATGACTATGTTTAAAGATAGTAGCTACGTTTATTTGCATTGGAACAGTAAAAGGCAGTTAAATAAAGTCTGACTAAGAGGAAAGCTGTTGGGTATACACATGGGCATCATCATGGGAAGTTCCGTTTCAATTTCAATTTAAGAATTCATGAATCAAATAATACCTCACTTGACAGCGCACAGGGGATGGGAAGGTGAGCCTGATTCCCGCAACAGAATGGAGTAATCAATGGAAGCAATTAGCAAGTGCTTCTGGCAATTTGAAATCTTAGTTTGTTTTCTGGAAGTGGAGTGATATGGATTTTATCTGTCTTCCTATGACCTGCTGTTAATTATGTTAATTTTATAGTATATAAAAGTATGTCAGAGTTGTGCAAAGGTGATTTAAGCACCACAGATATATATATATAATGAAATATTTAAGTTATGAGATTAAAACCTCAGTTTGATTGGTTGTAGATAATACACTTCTACACATAATGGTTAAAATCTGAGAATATTGAGGTATGCCTAAATAAAAGACAATATTAACAATGATGATACTGGTAATAATGAGGCTGATAACAATGGTTCCCAAAAATTATCAGTTGGGGATTCCCAAATAAATGCACTATATAACTTTACTTTGACCATCTTTCACTTTTTAAATTGTGTATTCACATTGCAAATCAAAACAAAATGAGATACCACCTCACTGCAGTGAGAATGGCCCATTTCAAAAATAAACAGAACAGCAAATGTTGGTGAAGTGCAGAGGAAGGAAAATCTCCATACACTGTTGGTGGGAATGTAGGTGGGTCCAGGACCTATGGCAATAATAATGGATGTTTCTCAAAATATTAAAAAGATACACTGTATGATCTAGTAATTCAACTCCTTGGTGGAATTTCTTTCCAAATAATACAAAAACACTAATTCTAAGGGATATATACATTTCTAAATTCACTGAAGCATTGTTTATAATAGCAAAGTTATTAAAACACCCATAGTGTTCTAGGATGGCTAGACTAAAAAAATGTGTTTTATATATACAGTTGGAATACTATTCAGCTATAAAAAAGGATGAGCTCCTGCCATTTGTGCAACATCTGTGGAATTGGAGTTGACTAATTGAAACAAGTTAGAGGGAGAAAGACAAGTACCTAATTATTTCAATCCTATGCAAAATACAGAGAAAAAGAAAAGGAACTGACAGAACTAAAACAAAACTAAGTCTAGAAATTACTACAAATTATGAGTGCATGTATTCTTTGATTAGGCACCTAGAAGTGGAATTGCTGGATCAAATGGTGGGTCTATTTTTAATATTTTGAAAAACCTTCATACTGTTTTCCATAGAGACCTGGACCATTTATTTCCTACCAACAGCCTGTAAGGGTTCCTTCCTCCACACATTTACTAGTACTAGCTGTTTCTGATGTTTTTGATATGGGCCCTTCTCAAAGGTGGGAGGTGGTATTCTGGTTTTGATTTGCATTTCCCTTATAAAAAGTAATTGAAAAGTAATGAAGAGCTTTTTTTTTTTTTTTTTTTTTTGCATGTACCTGTTGCGCATCTGTATGCCTTCTTTGGACAGACTGGACATTTCTTGAAAGCAATTCTTCATTTTACCTTTGTATTCAACATGGAACTTAGCATGGTGACTATGATGGGATTTTTTGTGTGTCCCCAACATGTCTGTATTGAATTCTTGATCCCCAGTACCTCAGAATGTGACTGTATTTGAAGACTGGTCCTTCAAAGCAGTTACTTAATAAAAGTAGTGTCTCCTTACTCCAATATTTTTATGTCTTTGTGAGAAGAGGAGATTAAGACAGAGATAACACAAAGGAAAGAACGTGTAAAGATAAAGGAAGAAGGTTGTTCCTAGCTTCCACAACTATAGGGAATACATCTCTTGTAGGTAACCTAGTCTGTGATAGTTGTTATGGCAAGCCCAGCAAGCTAATACAATGATATTCAACTGTTAGGATTTTAACCAGTAATCCTTGCAACTGTTCAATTTAGCCTAAATCCAATTTGTACTAACTAGCTTTCCCTCTGTTCCCACTGCAATCCCATCATCATCTCTCCTACCTTTTCTCTCTGATTACTAAATGACGTCTGAGTTAATGTCAAAGTGGTATTAGACTCTGTATAAAAACGAACACTGGGAAGGAATAATTAGTAGTTTAGGAAAATTGAGTGTTGGTAATTAAGGGACTGACACCTTAACTAATTACCTCTATAACCTTCCATCTGTTTCTTTTTCAATATGGTTCAATAAATACCCGGCCGATCATGCATAGGAAGTGGAATCTGAATGTATTCGCAAACAGCGTGCTGTCACAGAGAAGCGTTTCAGTCAGTGCCTCCAGTTTGTAGTTACTCTCTGTCCTTTAACAGTTGCAAATTTGAAAGCAATTTAGTTAACCTTTGGATGCATCTATTTTCTTTTTTAAAAAATGGAACAAATATGATTACTTCACAGAACTGGTGTTAGGAATAAATAAGACAACTCGTTGGGTATTTCACCACAGTGTCTGGCATATGTGATACATTCCTTTAGGCACTCTTTTCACTGGCTTTAAACATTATTCAATGTTTAGATTTAACTGCAAAATAGAAGGGGCGAAGAACAGGGCATATAGAGCAATTATCAAAAAATGGTTCCCCTTCAAACGTTTTCATTCATTAACATAAATGTATCAGGAGAAATAAGTGCAGAAATTATCATTAAAAACATTTTTGTAACATTTAGCACTTATCCATGTAGCATTTATAGTTTATAGACATCATATTTCTTTTAGTTGAAAGAAATGTTATTTTAAAATATAATAATAAAAGCACACTCAATAGGAACTAAAAGAAACACGAGCATCTTATTGAAGCTTAACCCTAAAATGCCTCCATTTATATTGATTCATCTTGTCAACTTTATTTTCAATTCTGATTTTCCATCTATTTAACTTTGGTTTTTGATATCCTAAATAGTTGTAAAAATTGTGCATTCCAATTACATTAAGTATTAAATGGCACATTGCTTCATGGTTATATGATATGAATGAAATCTGTCTCATGGGCTGATATTAGTACATAGGTGTAATCCACTGCACATGGTCAAAGAATGGTAAAAATGTGAAACTTACCAAGAGTAAACTCACCTGAGCCACACCGGACACATAGCCAGCACGACCCACTTCAAAACCAGTTTGGAGATACATGACCTAAGAGCTTAGGACTACTGCTTGACTACTTCAGCCATCTGAACTTCAGTTGTTAGCCCATCTGTAAATGCAAATATATCACTATATCACATACCTTGTGCAAGACATGAGATGATGTAACATATTAAATGTTACCTTCGCCAATTGAGAAACACCAACAACCTGAGTCTTTTTTTTTTAAAGATTCATTTAATTATGCATACAAGAGCTGGAGTGCAGGCCAGAGGTGTGGGGGGTGAGAGGATTCACCAGAGACAGAGTGGGGTGCAGAACAGGCAGATCTACTGAAATAGACTGCTGAGGGGAGCAGCGGGGAGACAGGAGAGGTCTGCTGCGCCACGTAGGCCAGCTCCCAGGCTGGGGATCAAACTCATGCTGCAGTGGCTGCTGATAGCTTCATAGTGCTGAGACTTAACCCATTGCGCCACCAGGGAGGCCCTAATCTGTGTATTTTAGAACATTGCAGGGATTACTATTTTTCTTCATAGATCATGATTATCTTTGGTTCCATTTTGAGTAAAATTGCAAATTTGAAAAACATCTGATCTTATGATTGTTCATTCAATATATTGTCTGTGTTCTGTGTGGTCTTTGGTTCTAAAATGAAGCATAGAAGTTTCTTCAAAGTCCTAAAGCATTTTTGTCTTTCTTGTGATTTTTGCCCTCAAATAAGGATTATATCCACTTGTAGTCATCGATGTTTCAAGAAAATGCTATGGGAAATGAAAAATAAGATATTTTTCCAAATATTGAGTCCTTTATGAGAAATATTTGTATAAAATATTTATAAAACAAATGTTCATTTGGAATGAGCATTAACTATTGATGCATGACTGATGAATAAATAGTAATGTTGGCATAATCATCTTACATATTAACCTTTATTTAAAATTATGTTAACATGTTTGCTATACAGTGACACTCTCCCCTTGTTTATCTAACCAAGCTTTTACTTTAATATTTGGATAAATATCCAAGTTACTGAAAAAAATATGTTAGTGGTGTTAAAGTTTATGCAAAATGCAATTCTTACTTGCACAGGAGTAGCTCAGTCTTTTTCTTTTCATATCACACAGGTGAAAAAAAAAAGATAAAAGCTACATCTTCCTTGTGTCTCCCATTCATATTTATGAGATTTGTAAAAAATTTCAGACTGTAAAGAAAAAAGCAAAGGGAACAAGACCCCTAAATTCAGTTTAGACGTGGGTACAGTTAATTATTTGTCATTTATATTAGAAGTTTCTTTTGTTGGTTAAATAATTAAATTAGTAATTCAGAAAACAAATGCTGCTTTTACAATCTTCGAAAGAAAAATTGCAATGCAATCATACCTCTAAAATAAGGGGATGCTGTTATTTTTCTCTTTCTCTTCTCATCTCTTTCCTAAACAATTTAAAGGGCACAATATGTTTTAAAATCACCTCCTTCCCTTCTCCTTAAATGGAGCCCCACTGGACAGGAGAGGTTTGGGGAAACAGCAGCATGGCCTTCCCACCTGGCAGAGACACAGGCTTCTGTAGGAATTTTGAATAAAAAGTGTGGCGTTTCAGTGACTACAAAGAAGAGACTCGGTCTCCCATGAGGAGAGAGATTATAAGAAAGCACACTCAGAAAAAGGAGCCAGGTTATTGGAATGGAAGAGCATCTGTGTTATTTTACACTCCCCTCCCGAACATCAATATTTTATAGGCTTCTCCCTGGGGAAATGATAGAAGATTCTATCTCCACTAAGTAAAAAAGAGTGTAGCTCCCTTTGAGGGATTGCCTGCTACCATCTAGATGTTGGGAAAATAACTAATGCTTGCACTTTCAAGACATTTTTTTATCATTACTGTCCTCTGCTTTATTTTGTCCTACATTTGAGCAAAACTACAAGGAAAAGGCAGCAACTACAAATCAAATATATACATGTATTTGTGATCCATTGTGCTCATATATGTTCTGTATCATGGCATACTGAGCAAAAAATGTGATAGTTGTCTAATTAGAAAACAGGCAACCTTTGATTATTCTGCCTCTAAATTAATACTATATGTTTCATTACTGCATACAATCTTTCATATTCCTGAAATGTTAGTGGCAATTAAATAATGTCAATAGATTTAAGTCATGGCCTTGTATGACCAGTACTAACCATTTCTTCAAAATTAACAAATACTTTTTATATACTACCTAAAAATAATAAGGCAGTGCCAGTAAGTGTGAGAGGAGCCACAGTAAAAAGAAAAAGAAGAGAGAAATAGAAAAGAGCTTATTGGCAAGGGACTAGTTCTTAGAATTACTTGTTCAAACCATACTGAAACACATTATCTTTGGACAATCTAGTGATTAACAAAATAGGATGCATTATTTTTTTAAAGATGGTTGATTTAATATATACATATATTTTTATTTATACATACAAGTTGGGGTACGGGCCAGAGGCGTGGGGTGGCGAGAGGGTTTACCAGAGACAGAGTGGGTAGCAGAACAGGCAGATCAGAAATACACTGCTGAGGGGAGCAGCGGGCGAGGCAGGAGATGTCTGCCGCGCCATGTGGGATTCTCCCCGGCCGGGCGTCGAACTCACATCGCAGCTGCCAACAGCTCCACAGCGCAGCGCTTAACCGCTGCGCCACTGGGGAGGCCCAAAATAGGATGCATTCTTTATCCCAGAGTCCCCAAATGTTTACTTGAACTTAATAAGTCTCATCTACAAGTTTTTCTTTTATTTTCCCTTGTCATACTTTCACTCCATTAAGTTGTTTTATCGTGGAAGTATTTTCTGGAAAGGACATGTTACTTTAGGTAAACAAAGAAGGGAATGGAGATGACTTCATATGTTCAAGTTTTTAAGTAATATGTGTTGGTTATTTTTCTAAAACTGAGGTGGCCTAAGCCAAATGTACTAAAATTTTATGTTATCAAATATTACACAGAATAAGCCTACTTTTTTTTTCATGAAATTTATATTGTTTGGCCATTTAAATTGGAACATTGGCAGATTTTTATTATTTTTAAAGTTAAATGGGGAGTTCTTTGGTAAATTTTCAAAATACAGAAGTATATATTGAATACTAGAATAAACACCTGCTTAGTATTCATAAAATTATTTAAATTTCATTTTATGAAAATCACTCTTAAAAACTGTGTCTATAGTTATTATATTAAAGCTCAGGGTTGAGGATTTAAATGCATAGAACAAAACTAAAGATTTTTTTGAAGTTTTAGTTATATTTTTCTTTAAAATTACACAATATGCAAAAATTCAAAAGGAAATGGAAGAGAAAAATATGTGAAATCAATGGCTAGGTTTTCCAGGAGATATGCCATGATATTATCCTAAAGATACTCTTGCTGGATTTCTGTCTAAAAATTGCGACAGTCAGCATTGAAAATTGCAGGCTCTCATACTCATTTGTTTTGGTAATACTCTCCTACATTCCCTCCATATTTTTCTGTAGATATACAGGTAAGAACTTAATTACACAAAAGTAATCAAGGTCAGGATAAAGGTCAGCTGGATTTTATAATGTGCCTTGCATTATATTGTCAGCAATATATTCATAAATTTACCCAAACATGTCAGAGTGGTAGTATGCATCAGAATATAAGTATATAATACATTTGTTATTATGACTTTCCTTCATTTGATTTGCTTCAAAATGGCCCTGGAGATTTGCTCCCAAGTCTCACTTGAACCATTCTCCAATTCTAGATGGCCACTCTTGCATTTTGACTCCTTCACCCAATTGCAAGTTCTGGCGATGTCATAGATAAATTTTACTTGGATAATTTTAAATCAATTATTGGTCCCAGCTCCTTATCTAATATCCTTTGCATTCCAGTAGCAACCAGAAGATGTTCAAATCTGACCTACTTATAGCAAGTATTTGCTGAAGAAATGGAACTAACTGTTCTCACTTATACATAGCACTTCAGCAGGAAGAAAAAAAGTGGAAATACTCCTGCGGAGGAAATTACAGAACTGACATTTAGAATGATGTCCATTCCACTCCTAATATGTCATTAGTTTTACCAATTACTATTATCAGTTCTCCAAAAATACATCATGAATCAGTAATCACAGAGGGAATATGTATGTTTCAGTGAAACAGAATGTCTTTGCATCCTTACTAATACTTGAAAATATTTTTGAATTTAATTGCAATCTAATGAATCATATTTTAATATGAAATACATTTCCTCTTCATTTCTCAAATATATCTTTGAGTTCAGACAATACTAATTACTATATGTTACAAGATGTTATGCTGTGTTTCTTTATAAAAGGAAATTTAGAAAACTCTAATATGTTGGACTCAGATTTTAAAAAATCAGGTTCTTTTTTAGTTATTGCAAACCAAAATATTTGTAATGCCTTTCAAATTCCTGCCTGATTAAATGAATATAACCATTAATATTACATGAAAATAAAATAAGTCAAATTCTGCCACTTTCCATCACTACAGTTTTGTTTGCTATACTTTAATTTTTTGATTAATTGGTAATTAGTATTGTCTGAACACTGTTCTAAATAGTTCAAGCACTATCTCATTTGATTACTATACAATTCAATGAAATAGAACCTGTGAAAATCTCTATGTGTAGATCAGGAAGATGAAGCTTTAAAGAATGAAATAACTTAAGGAGAACAGGGACCTAGGAGATTTTCCATGAGAATCCACAATTCTAAATCTTTGTAAGCTGTTCCTAGCTGTAAATTTTTCCCAGGTTATCTTTCCATAGGAGGTGTGGATCCTTAATGCTAAATGTTAAATTAGTATTTATTTCATTTTTTTAGACATCATAATAAAGATTTTTAATTTTTTTTTTTACGTGGAAGTGATGGCGATCCCATAGGGTTAGACAGCAAAGGTGTACAACAGTTGGTGGATTTTCTGAGAAAATGCTCAGGGTTCATCTGATTGACTTATTAATCCTTCAGAGTGCCCTCCAACTGAAATGAATTTGACATTTATGTTCTTAAGTTACTATGAATCTTATTTATCACATGTATGTGAATGTGTGTATCTGTGTGTATAATTAGTACATTGTGATCCAGCTAATGACAATCTTTAAGAGCTCAAGAAAGCTATCTTTTATTTCCTTTAAAAAGTTTATTTTGCTACCAAAATAATATCAATACATATTTTTGAGTGAATGGAAATATACAATAAATATGGGATGAAAAACAGAAAAAGTGAAAAGGATGGAAAGTTTAATATTTTCTCAAATTCTCTTCATTAGAGTCATAAAACACCTTGTTCTGAGTGTAACAACTTATCTAATAATTAGAAAGCTCTTAATACAGCCAAGTGTACTTCTAAGTTATTAATAGGAATTATCCAATTTAATTCCCACAAAACTATGTTTCTGGTCTGTTCATTTTTTCATCATGAAATATGTGATAATTGAGGCTCACAGAGGTCATGTAACTTGGCTAAAGTCACGCAGAATCAAAGGAGCTGGAAGCTGAGCCATCATTGTCAGCACTATTATATAAGCTGATATTTGATAAAAATTATTGCATAGCATGTTGGTATATTTTTAAAAAATCAATACAAAAAGGAGAATTATGATTGTTTTCTGGTTGTATCTCCACATTTGGAATAAAATATATCCCCAAAAATATGTATTATTTGTAGGCGGATGCTTGTAAAAAGCAAACCAGAACTGTTTTATCAAGCCACTGAAAAACAAACGCAAATATAGAAATAAACCAGTTATTTCTTTAAAGTATAAAAAATAAAAATTTTTAGTAGTTAACACTGAATTTCAAGTGAAAGATGAGGGCTCACATCAATTTTTCTTTTATCCATGTAACCTAAAAATGTATCATGTAAAATGTGACAATTAAGAGTTATAATAGCTAAGAATTATGCGAGAATAACAAATGTCAGTTTTGTGTCCTATCTCCAGATTGTTGCACATTGAAAGCAACTAGTTTAAAATTATTTTTTTCTATCCATCCATTTTGGATATTGATTATTAACATCTTGTGGCAAATGGAGATGTTAACTATTTTAGCATTTATATTTCCAGTTCCCATGTCCTTCTCATAAATTTTTGGTTGAATCTATATTCAAGTTTTTAATTTACATGCCCATATAAACTTATCAATTGTTGAGACTTGTGTAAGTTACTATTTTTTTCCTATAGATTTTTAAATTTCTTTTCATCTGGAGTTATAGCTGCACTCTAATGCTTTTCAAATTTACTACATTTTTTTAACCTTAGGCTAAGTATTTCATAATCTCCAGTTTCTGA
>PVIJ01006085.1:22039-72415 GCA_004024925.1 Scalopus aquaticus
TTCTGATCTGCCTGTTCTGCTACCCGCTCTGTCTCTGGTGAACCCTCTCGCCGCCCCACAGCTCTGGCTTGTACCCCAGCTTGTATGTATAAATAAAAAATAAATCTTTAAAAAAAAAAAACTGGTTTGTACAGGTCTCAAGTCTGCATTTCATCAGGACACCCTTTGACACTTGCCCATGTTCTTCTACCTGCGACTTCATCCAAGATAGCTGATAAATCTGTCCTCTGTAAAGTCTAATTCCCGGGATTTTGATTTACTGAGAATTCCCTCTGCCTCTCTTCTGCACTATCCTAGTGTCTGAACTTAATCTGGATTCACGTCCTCATTTTGCTAAAGTAAAACTCAAAGTACTGTTCTTAAAAGGAACAAAGTGGTCGTTTGACACTGAGTCTCTTCAATAACTTTGCTTTTTCACAAGGAAAGGTAGTAAATTGAGGACTGTCCTGTGGGGCGGCCAGATGGCAAGGCAGGCTTTCTATTGAAAATTCCCAACTATCAGTATTTGTAGCCTTTGCTCTCAGATGTTTCAGCTTCTTTGTCAAGGGGGTCAGTCTTCCCTTCGTGGGTAGAAGCCTAAGTGTAGGATTTTCAGAGCCAAATTGAAGAAAGGGCTGAGAGGTCCCTATATTCACTATATGGGCTTTCATTCAGTGTTTCTGGTTCTGGTCTTTCATTGGAATCTCACTGCTCTGTTTATTTGTGCTTCCCATTTGCAAGCCCAGAGTGTGTTTCTCTCTCTCCCTCCCCATCTCCCCCCCCCCATCATTTTACATCCTTGTTTGATTATTCACAACTTAGGATTTTTCCCCTCAGGTATGGTCACCTTAGATTTCCCACCAGCAAAGAACACATAGTCCTCCACCATAGTTCATTGTGCTCTCCTCCCACCTGTCTTCTCTTATCCCTCATCCCTGCCCTTTCTCCACTTTCTGAGGTATCCAGTGTGTCTCTTGTTTAACTGCTCAGTCTTGCAGAGAATCTCATGTCTTCCCTACATTGAGATAAGAGAAGGTAAGAGGAATGGTGTGGCAAGGATTTGAAGTCTTGCTGTTTCATAAGAACTTTTCACACCAGTATCTTGTTTTAGACTCAAATATACCTTTCCCACCAACCTCTTGAGTTATGATTAAGTCTTGCTTGATTCTTGAACTTTCTAAATGTTCTGTGGTGTGAATTGGTGGCTTCACCCAATATCGCCCTCTACAGGCAATGATGGTTAACTTTCCTCCTTTCAGTTGTGTTACTTTTTTTCTTCCGCTTTCATGTATTATATAATTGGGGTTATAAATGTCACCTATTTTCATTAAAAATGGAGCATATGGTTCTAGTTTTTGAAATTGTTTTGGAGTGAATACAGGGAAATGAAGACTGCTTTTATTCTCACATGAAAACTAGTTTCAGCTAAAATTTAATGTGAATTTGGTTGCAAAGTTAAAGAACTATGTATGTTCAATTAAAAAAATAATTGCACATTATATATTTGTAATTCATTTCTAGAAATTTCTTATATAATTAATTCGGCATAAATTAACTCATGTGTCATAAGTTTAAAAATACATTTGCCTCAATTACAGCATTATTTTTTTAAGGTTTATTTATGCATACAAGCAGTGGTGCAGGCCAGAGGTGTGGGGTGGCAAGAGGACTCACCAGAGACAGAATGAGGAGCAGAACAGGCGGATCGACTGAATACACTGCTGAGGGGAGCAGTGGGTATGGCAGGAGAAGTCTTCGGCCCGGTATCAAACTCATGCTCAGTGGCTCTGGATAACTTCAGAGTGATGCGCTTAACCCTTCGCGCAACCAGGGAGGCCCAGGATTATCAAATAATCGAGAAAAAATTCTTTTAAAATCATATTTTAAAGAACAGCTTAAAATATATGCTTCATTTTAAATGATTGTTTTATCACATTCCATCCAAAGCTTGGTGATGTGCATTTTTTAAATCCTGAAAATTAAGAGATCATTGAGTTTTGAATATTTGGGCATGATAACTACATTCTTTCCTTCATTAGTTATGCCATGAACAGTTTAATTAAAAGATTGTTTCTTTATTCAATTATTCTATAATTGAGGGCCTCCCCGGTGGCGCAACGGTTGGGCGCTGCACTGTGGAGCTGTCAGCAGCAGTGACGGGGATTCAGCTCCCGGCCGGGGAGAGTCCCACATGGCACAGCAGACCTCTCCTGTCTCGCCCGCTGCTCCCCTCAGCAGTGTATTTCTGATCTGCCTGTTCTGCTCCCTGCTCTGTCTCTGGTGAACCCTCTTGCTGCCCCACGCCTCTGGCCTGTACCCCAGCTTGTATGTATTTAAAAAAAAAATATTCTGTAATTGATTTTGTACATTTCAAATAAACAAGTGAATTCTATTTTCCCTAAAATGTAAAATTATTCAATATGAAAAATTAGGATATTTATGACTATTAAAGTGATATATTATTTCATGAGAATTTTCCCTATGAACTTGTCTATAAATAGGTCCTAAATAATTTTTGATTATAGAAAACATAAAATAAGTTTTTTAAAAATATCTGCTTGGATATAAAGCAGATAACATCGAATGGTAATTACGATAGGGTTTTATATACTTGTATAGATAGAAATCGATTATATAGGTATTTAATGCATACATTTATGCATTTACACTGCTGTATTCACTCTATTTCATCATTTCAGTTTATTCCAGTGCTTGAACGTCACCTTCATTCAAAGAAACTCTTCCACATTTCACTTTCATTTTCAATTAAGATACTTCCCTATGAGACCTCTTGTGGTTGACAGTGGTTGACACATGATTCTGAAGCAGTCAGAATGTCCCCAAATCTCTTTCCATTTAATATCAAATCTTTAAAAAGTAATAATTTTCATTTTAGAATATTTATTATGTAACAAAATATTTCAATCTTAGAGTAGTATTTCACAGAGCTCCACCTAATAACAAGTTGTGTTCTGGAATTCATGTTTATTTCAACACAATCCTAAATACAACAGCTCTAAGGCGATGATCTCATCGTATGTGTTAGTATTTCCTGGCATCAAAAATTATGTTTCAACACCTTGCCCCACACTTCCTCTTGCCTTTAAAGTACAAAATAAAAATTCAGTGATCGCTTTCTCTACCTCCATGGCAGTTATGATGGATCTATGTCCTTATCCTGGCCAAAAGGATTCTGACAGTGCAGCTCCTTGTCTGATCCTGGGATAGAGAGCCTGTTCTGCTATGTCCCTCTGCTCCCCTTTGATGCCAGTTGCAGGTTTGTGCAACACGAAGCGCCATTAGCGGTCTCCAGCCCAGGGAAAGCAATGAGTGACCAAAAGCAAAAACCCTAAAGTTGATAGTATACATCACATCACTGAAGAGAAGCTGATTTTCCTGGGATGGAAGATGTGGGGGGAGGGGAGCCACAATGAGAGGAGATATGGACCTCTCCTGGTTTTAACTTGCAAAGTAATTTCATTATATTTCTAGAGAAATGTTTGAGTCAGCTGAAAATGTAGGCCCCCACAAAGAAGGGCAAAGTGGTCAGCTGTGCGTGATGAAGAAAGTTGTGTGTTTAGAACCATTTCAAAAGAGAAAAAAATACTTTACAAAATAGCTGATAATAGTCTGAAACACTGCAAATTATGCCCAGTGTCAGAAGACAGTATTAATGGAATTCCTGTTACTTGCTTGTAAAAGACATCATGAACAAACACACCTCATCAAAACACATATACTGGGCCTCCCCGGTGGCGCAGTGGTTGAGCGCTGCGCTGTGGAGCTGTCGGCAGCGGTGACGCGAGTTCGACGCCCAGCCGGGGAGAATCCCACATGGTGCGGCAGACCTCTCCTGCCTCACCCGCTGCTCCCCTCAGCAGTGTATTTCTGATCTGCCTGTTCTGCTACCCGCTCTGTCTCTGGTGAACCCTCTCGCCGCCCCACAGCTCTGGCTTGTACCCCAGCTTGTATGTATAAATAAAAAATAAATCTTTAAAAAAAAAACACATATACTAAAAAATATGAATTGTTTGAAAAGTATTTAAATTGTAGAATAAATGTTAGGGATTAAAATATCTTCTTACATGAAAATTACTTAGTAAGCATATAGAATTAATTGCATTATGATGGCAAATATATTTTACTGAAGAATCATTGAATCTGAGTCATTTTCAAAGTACTTACCAATTTTTTCTTTATAAAAAATATTTATAGGGTAATTAACAAAGCTTAGGCTGTCTTCTTTTTAGTACTTTAACACAAACTCAAAAATATAAAGAATATAAAATTGGAATACATTGACTTTTGCACTGGTTGTATTATTGCTTATTTTTAATTAACTATAGATGATTTATAAAGAATAGGTCTTAAGTGCATTTCATTTCTACGAGTTGATTTTAGTCCTTAATAAAGCAAATTGGAAAGAATGTTTTTTTAAAAAAAAAAAGTTTTGAGATACTATTGACTATTTGTTTCTTGCAAGGGTGGGTCTTCAGGTTTGGTGTATTGACAGCTAAGGCTGATTTAGAACATCTTTTTTTTTAAGACTTATTTATGCATACAAGCTGGGGTACAGGCTAGAGGCATGGGATGGTGAGAGGGTTCACCAGAGACCGAGTGGGGAGCAGAACAGGCAGATGGACGGAAATACACTGCTGAGGGGAGCAGCGGGTGAGACAAGAGAGGTCTGCCGTGCCATGTGGGAATCTCCCTGGCCAGGCGTCGAACTCTCGTCGCCGCTGACAACAGCTCCAGAGTGCAGAGGTCAACCACTGTGCCACCAGGGAGGCCCTGATTTAGAACATCTTTAAGGGAGTCACATGACAGGTATTGATTATATCACCCCCACCATTGATCTAGGGATAATTCAACAAAATGTAGTTACTGGAGATAAGAATTTCTAGGCTGATTTAATCTTAGTTAATGTTCTTCTTCTTACTTAATGTTCAGAAGTACTCTAGAAGTACTCAAAAATCACAGGAAACCATGTGATAGAGAAAGCAATTAATACAAATACAAAACTATATGCTAAAAGAAAAGTTCAGTTTTAATTGTCTATTTTTAGAAAGTCAATTTTAACCTTTTTTCCTGAAAATCAATATATAAAGAATGATAAAAGTGGTCAAATTTTTAGTTTACAATATGTCATAAAGTGAATAGGCTATGTCAACACAATAGGATGAATGTATGTACATCAATATATGCACACTCATAAATATATACATGTATATATGTGTTTGTGCATAAATGTACATACACATACAGTTAAACTTAAGTCATCTTACGATTTCTTCTTGCTAATTGTTTATCATTGAGATCTTCATTTGTTTCCTGTGTTTTTGTAGGATTAGCAAGAAGTATAAAAATACCATGTTTTCTAGGCAACACTGGTCAATTACTTCCTAGATATATATTTCCTTGGAATAATTTATCAATTCCTTTTTGCTCATTAGAAATAGCAAATCTTGGATATAAAATAAGTTTAGTTCAGCAATTACAGGCTATATGACCCATAAAGTTAATATATATTTTTTTTTACTATTAACATAGGTAGATGATTCAATAAACTCCAATTCCATTATTATATACATTTTATTCAGAATATCTATATAGACAGATAAGTGAAAGATTCATACCAGTACACTTACAAAAACATGTAGCTCTCCACATTTGTATTCAGGTGCACATATGTGTGTTTAACAGAATTTCCCCTGGAGGAAATACATAGGAACACCTACTGTAACCATAGGCTTAGTCAGTCTCTCTCAATTAAAACTGGATGAGAGCTGCAGAAAGTTCTTGACTTCCTTTAGCTTCATTTTCTGAGATACACTTCTAAAATATAACTTCCTCACAGGCTTGTGCAAGATTACATGAGTTCCTGAATGTAAAGGACTTGGACAAGAAACAAAAGCCTGCCATGTTATCGGAACTATAGAAAATGAACAACAATTAATATCATTATATAACTTTTATGATCTGGGAGAAGTATTCGCTTTGGTATCGATCTCTATGTTGGATCCTTCTAGAGTTGTTTTGATAATCATTTGATCACTAAGGTCAGCACCGGCCCTTCTTTCTCATCTGCAGGACTATTACATGAGGTGGCACAGACCATGTGCCCTCTAATTATCTCTAATTTATTATTTTCAACCATGCTTATTTTTCATAAAATTGAGCTGCCTATTCTAGGGTTTGTTTGCTGAAGCAATACTTTTCTCTGCTTCTCCGATGGGAAAACCAAAATATAGTCTCACCTCATTTATTTTGTTCTGGAATACATTCCTGTTCAAGTTTTATAATAATGGAAATGAACTTTTGCAGATCATATATGTGTGTTAATAGTATAAATATGTGTTAGTTTTATTTTTGCTGAACCAAACTTATATTATTCCAAAGATTTGCTCTGATAGTGAGAAAAATGAATTAATAAATAATCCCAGAGGAAGAAATACCTAACATGCAATATGCTCACTGTGTTCTAGAAAATGTCTAAATCCTCCTATAATATTTATAATACACTGGTGCAATGACACAGTTATGTTATTAATGAACATTGTAACTTACCAGCTATCAACAAATTATAACACAGAATAAATAACTTTAGTAGCAATGATTCTTTAATACCTTTTTCTATTTCTAGCTATCCAACAAATGGAGGACTAGAATATAGGAAATCAAGTGGTTTGTTATCTTCACACTTCTGAGGAACTCATTTAAAGTGTGAACAGAGAGTTAACATAGAGTCAAAAATTACTCTTCTCTTCTGTAGAGCTCTTCCCAGGTATATATATATATATATATATATATATTTTAACCACAGTGGTACAATATTCAAAAATCATATGCTAAATAATGTGAATCCTTTAAGCTGACCCCAGAACTACTTACTCATATTTCAGTGTATCTCCGAATTATCTTTAAGTTTCCCCGATGCTATGAACACTACTACTGAATAACAAGATTCAAGCAAATACAGACTTGTTCATAATTGTCTTGGATTTGTAATATTTGCACTGTGTGATCTGCTATTATCCCTGCACTTGCTATCCCTAACATTTCCACTGTTTGTCTTTATCTTTGGATACAGTTTGAGTTTGGTTCAGTTTTGTCTGTTCCTTTGTTATGTTTTTCCATATTCCACATCTACAACCAAACCACCCTGAAGTTGCCCTAGCTCGTCTGATCTTGGAAGCTAAGCAGGCTTGGGCCTGCTGGGTATTGGGTTGAGGCCATTTTTAATGTTAAGCTAACCTACTCTTTACTAAGTGACTAAATGGCCCTTTATCTCTATGCTTTACTTCCTAAACTTCAACTGATATCACTGTGCAAAAGAAGAATTGAGGGGCAAAGAGAGTAAGTGACTTATCAGTGGCTAAATTTAGTAGAATTCAAATTGATTTGAATCATGGAATTGTCCTTGCTCTACGTAATTTCCCGAAAGTAGTAAATAAGCTTATATTTTTTTCACTTTTTTGTTTATTCTAATTTGGGCTTGAATAATCTATCCCCATCACTTCTTCTGATCATCTATTCTTTTTTCTCTTGAGTTGTTATTCTGATTCTTTTCTCCCTATTATTTTTATGGGAACTTAATTTCATAAGTTATCAAAGCTGTGCATTTTTACAAGAAGATATATTGAATTCAGCAAAAAGAAAAATAGGCAAACAGCCATCTTTAATATTCATCTTCTTAATTTCTGTTTCCTTAATCTTTGCATTAGTTCTTCCAGGAGGCATAGAGTTCATATCAAATGACTGTTGATGAAGCAGGGATACAGTGATGAATGAGTTTTGCAGAGTTTGTTTAATTGCATCGATGCTAGTTACCATGCTTCTCCCTTCTGAGAATCTACAAATCCTGCTCTACAAGCTTGGCTCTTGGTTATGTTCTCTGCTTCTGTCATATCACAGTGTTAAAATTGTGCCCCTTTATTCATGGAACGTGACCATTTTATAGATTGACTCTCTGAATAATTTTATATTAATAAAGTTTAAATTCCTTCAGAGGTAATTAAATCTGTCACTTCAAAAATGGCAATTATGTGTTTGTATATATTTTAAGAAAGAATGAAAGTCTATGCTCTTATCACAGGATTATTCTGTTTTATAGTGAATATTAATTAGTGAACATTATAGTGAATATGGATTATATTGAATAATAATGCATTTTAGAGGTTAACACTGGAGAAAATCCATAACTCCATAAACTTAGAATATTTTCTTTATGGCTATATTTCATTAGAAATAATAAATGAATAAAAAAATAGACTCAATGTCCTGATCTTTTACTTGCTTTAGAATTCTGCTATCCATTATATGCACAAAGCACAAAGGGTTCCAATGTCTATTGATTATCTGAATTGTGCAATGGAGAATTTAATGTTTAATTGTGTTTATATATTAAAATAGTAATGCTGTGGGCAAGTTGTAAAAGTAAAATATAGTATCACAACAAATTTTATTGTTTTACTAGTGACAATAGAAAATTTGAAGTGTAAAATGTGCTTTTATTATCATTCTACCTGATAGAAAACAGATCGTGCTAGATATTAGGAAACCATTGTAAAGGATTTTTCAATTTGTCTCAGATGCACTCCTGAGGGATACACATTTGTGGAAAGATAATTTAATTTTGGAAAATTATATTTGGCCACACCTGGCTAATTATTTGGTCAAAAAGAAGTCAAAACTCTGTGGTCAAATAAAAAATGTAAATGCTAATAAATATAACCCTTATCCCATGGATTGAGACTTTTCCTCTTCATGTGCCTGAATAATAATACCAAGTTGATAAGCATCTGCTAAAAATATCTCCTTATCAGCTGGTGTCCAGCTTTTGAAGTACAGGAACCCCACAGACATAGATGTTAGATTACTTTGTAATTCAGGTACTGCATGAGCCAGTTTTAATTAATAATGAAAAATAATTGCATTTGGATTTTCACTGAAGTGTCAGAGAAAAACATACCTAATTGTCACACAATGTATATTTCTGCAAATTCACAAGAAAATATAATTTGGTATTGCAGTAAATGGAAAGCAAGAAAGTTACACTCAGATTTGAAATTATCTTCATATACATGATGATGGCTTTATAATCTTTTTGGAGAAAATTCAGTGCATCTCAATGATGTTTAATGAATGCTCAAGGTAAAGCAATCCATTAGACTTTATTTACTTTAATTTCTGTGGATAAAATTGTTAATATGCTTGAGTTTATTGCTTTTACTCTAAATTTTCAACAAAACAACTCCAATTATAGATTGATATCTTATTTTAACCATCATTTATTATGATTGATTTTGGTAAGTAGTAACTTCATTAAATAATTGTTACTGAGATATGTTTTGACAACAAGACTCATAAGCAGGAAGCATTTTAGGGTTTATGCATAGAACCACATATATCATTTCACCTTAAAACATGAAAAACTTAATAGTTTTGCTAAATAAAACTAAATCTTAAATTTAAATGTGCAGATTATAACTTTAATATAGCTAAGAATATTTAATTTGATTCAATGTGTAAACCTGAGCACTCCATTAGAAACTTTCACATTTCACAACTCAGTTATTTACTGTTAGAATAAATCAACTTAGTTAGTGCATGGGAATGTTAATGAATTGAAATGAGCTAGAAAGGAAAGATACAAGGGTTCATATACACTTGGGGTTGGAACACCACTCAGTTATAAAGACCTTTCTTCAACATATGCTATGCAACTCATTTTATGTGCATTCTTCTGAAACATGTTGAATAGTTTTACAAATGAACCATTAACCACTTCAATGATTGAACTTACTGTATTTGCCTACTGAAAAAGGATTCAATTTTGTAGACTAGGAGTCAAGAGGAAACTGCCATGCCAAATAACTTATAACCCATATCACTCAAACATTGTCTATTAAGTTTACTGATTATATTAGCCCCAAATATTAAGGCATCTATGTCATCTCATCCTTTAAGTCTACACGATTCCAGGGATGTTGATGTGTGTTTATGTTTATGCCATAACTGCAAGGGTATCATTCTTTTTTTTTTAAGACTTATTTACTTATGCATACAAGAACTGGGGTGTAGGCTAGAGGGATGGGAGTGAGGGAGTGAAAGGATTCACTAGAAACAGTGTTGCGAGCAGAACAGGCAGACTGACTGAAATACACTGCTGAGGGGAGAAGCAGGCCAGGCAGGAGAGGTCTGCTGCGCCATGTGGGAAGCTCCCTGGCTGGGGATCGAACTGGTGCTGCAGTGGCTGCTGATGGTGGGTGCTGAGACTTAACCCCTTGCATCACCAGGGAGTCCCCAAGGGTATTGTTCTTGATGGTTATTATGATAGAATGATTAAATGACCTACCTGTATAGGTGTATTTGTTGGAGGAGAATATACACAGCTGTGGAACTGATTCTACTATATTTAATCTCTTCTGGAATATTGTAATAAGTTTTGTTGACTACATAGTAGGATCAAAAGTAACCAAACATTTCTGAACTAAAATTGAATAATATCTTTGGCTTATAATCGGACTGATTATTTTTTTTTACTCTATGTATAAATAAATTTGCCATCTGTGTGGTGTTTTTTTTTTTTTTGAAGTAGTACAAACTAGCTACTATATTTTTTTCTCTAAGAATAAATTCACACTTGTTGAAAGCAAGTGTGTCAGAATCAAAGACTTATATGCACATCCTGCCGCCATCATCTATAAGCTGTGTTTTCCTTGGTCATGTTCCTTAATTTCTCTAGATTCATATCTTCATCTATAAAAATCAGAAAATAATTTTCACTACCTCTATACATAGAGAATAATGAGACCTGAGGAAATTTTGCCTATGAAATATAAATATACATGAAATGAGTTTTCAACTATATAAAATACAATAAAAAATAAGTTTCTTGTGATTTAAGGAAGAGAAAGCTTATATTTTAAAAATCACAAATGGCCATTTTATTTTTATTTATTTATTTATTTTTAAAGATTTATTTATCTATACATACAAGCTGGGGTACAGGCCAGAGGTGTGGGGCAGTGAGAGGGTTCACCAGAGACAGAGCGGGGAGCAGAACAGGCAGATCAGAAATACACTGCTGAGGGGAGCAGCGGGCGAGGCAGGAGAGGTCTGCCGCACCATGTGGGATTCTCCCCAGCTGGGCGTCAGACTCACATCGCGACACCCACAGCTCCACAGTGCAGTGCTCAACCGCTGCGCCACAAGGGAGGCCCACAAATGGCCATTTTAATTTAAAAGATTGAATATCATTTATCTTGTAAAATTCTTCCTCTATCCAGTTTTTCAGATACTAAAGACATCTTCCCTGAAAGGATATAGTTGCATTTTCTTTTTTTTTATTTTTTTATTTTTTACTTTTTTCCATTTTCCAACTTTTCTGATCACTCAATAAATCAATAAGCATTTAGTACTATACTCATTGAGGGAAGTTTAAAAAATAATACATATAAAGTCCAATTTTTGTATATAATGGTGTTGTTTTTTTACTTCCAGCATGGTATTTTTTTTTCTGTAAAAGTGTATTGTCAAATGCAAGCATTGTGTTTTTCCACAACACATTTTGTCATTGTGATTTTGGAAAATAAATGGATTAAAGTTATTTTGGATTTTATCTAATAACAGTACCTATATTTGACATCTAAATATATTGGATATTTAACTGTTTATTGCCATGTTAATAATTAATAGTTTTTGCTCCTCTCTGTTCCAGAAAATTAATGCAGTTCTACATCACTGCAGACTTTTGAGAAGATAGTCATTATAAATGAAACCACTTCATATTGAAGGGAGATTGGTTTTAAAAAATAGCTCAGTGGGCCTCCCCGGTGGCGCAGCAGTTAAGCGCTGCACTGTGGAGCTGTGGGCAGCGGTGACGCAAGTTTGACACCCAGCCAGGGAGAATCCCACATGGTGCGGCAGACCTCTCCTGCCTCGCCCGCTGCTCCCCTCAGCAGTGTATTTCTGATCTGCCTGTTCTGCTCCCCGCTCTGTCTCTGGTGAACCCTCTCACCACCCCGCGCCTCTGGCCTGTACCACAGCTTGTATGTATAAATAAAAAATAAATCTTAAAAAAAATAGCCCAGTGATAGAAAGTTTATAAATTCAACTTTGTTCCTATTGTGAATAGGAGAGGAAAGCTGGCAGAGAATTCATGGGGTTTGCTCATCAGTGTAACATACCAAACTGTGAAATTATTATCCATGACCAATTTAAATGAGCTTGTCCTTCTACAAGGTAAACCAAATATTAAATAATGCAAAGCTCTATGAATTGATATAAAATGATTAAATCTATGGAATTCAAGAGTGGTGATAGAATTCACTTATTATATTGATATTGGTGGAATATAAGCATGAAATGCAAGTATAAATGATCATTGATTGCAATAGTACTTATAGCTATATGCATGTATATAGCCCATTTTATGCCCAAATTTCTCTAATTATTTCATATACCCTTTCATTTATGTCTGTGGTTACGTGTAATGTCTACTACCGAGACCATGTACACAACGCCAAAAAAAAAAAAAAATACCATCCGCTTCATTGCAGAAAAAAATTGCTCACTTCTGGATTGTAGGATTCAAAGTAAAACAGCTAAGCATATACCTGATACAATAAGACACACAGTCACACACATTTTGTACTCATATATAAAACCCAAGATATATATTTTTTTCTCTAAATATAAGAAGAAATATTGCGACAACTACAGCTTTCAGTAATGTAAAAAATGTGAAAGTGAAAGTCAGTATGGCTGAAATAAAAATATATTACATGCCATTATATATGACTGGTGTACAATATCAAGTTATTGAACAACACTGAATATTCCATATAGGAGATTGGTTATAGGACGAAATCTATATCCAAAAAAAAAAGGGGGGATCCAAGTTATTCCAGTACATGTCCTTTTGGATATTAAGTTAGTATTTGCAAGTTGATATGTCCTTGCACATATTATTTAAGTCATTCACACCTCTGTTTTCTCATCTGTAAGTGGAAATGGCTCTCTATGTTAGTAACTTCATCACGTCAGTTTTATGATCCAAAAATAGTGCTTTACATCCCTCCCTTAATAGTTAACCAACTGTGAGATACACTTAAGGCAGAACTGAGGTTAAACATCCTGTTTACCTCCGACAAAAGTGACATGAAATAATGTGTCTAGTTTCTATAGGAAAGTTGACTTGCTAATGTCTATTGGGAGAGACTTACCAAGTGGTGGTAAAATCTCAATAGTCTTTAAATTGGATGCAACTCACCCACCCCTGAGCTGACAGCATGACTAGTAGTCAAAAATGTCACTGCACAGCAGCTAGTTCTAAAGTAGGACAAGTGAGGCCATAAGTTTCCACATTCTTTCATTCCATCCACTAGTCAGATCAAGTTTCTATCTCTTCGCATGGGTATGAGTGGATGAGAAGCAAAGAAAGCGCACATGCGTTATTCAGCTGGAGCTCTCTTCTCATGAAGGAACATTTGATAATACAGTTTTAAATTATGGATAAAAACAGTTGTGCGTTTGAGATTTTAATTTTTTCTTTAATATTTTCTTTGTTTTTGAATGTTAAAAATGTGTTAGGGCCTCCCCTGTGGCGCAGCGGTTAAGTGCTGCGCTGTGGAGCTGTTGGCAGCGGCGACGGGAGTTCGACCCCCTGCCGGGGAGAATCCCACATGGCGCTGCAGACCTCTCCTGCCTTGCCCTCTGCTCCCCTCAGCAGTGCATTTCTGATCTGCCTGTTCTGCTACCTGCTCTGTCTCTGGTGAACCCTCTCACCGCCCCACGCCTCTGGCCTGTACCCCAACTTGTATGTATAAATAAAAAATAAATCTTCAAAAAAAAGTGTTAGATCTATAATTAAAAGCAAACATAACTTCTACTTAAGAAAAAATAAATTTCACAGGTTGAATGTACATGGGTTATGCACATAGCTACAGTTGCAACTACTTAGCTATAATTATAATGAAATTTTTTTGCAAAGTATCAAAGAGATATGAAATTAGGAAAAGTTTTTTTCTCCAATTTTTAAAAATAAACTAGTCTTGATTTTTTAGCTATTACTAATTTTATTAATTGATTGTCAGCAAGTCAAAATTTTGCAAAATTTTGTGAGCCACAGGATTTTCCCATATATATTAGCAGGGAGAGTAGAAACACAAATCATTTTGTTGCTTATTCTGCAATTACCAAGAACTTAGTTAGCCTCAGGATTCTCAAAAGCCTACCAGCTTTGCCTAAAGAAGTCCCAAGATAATTGTGTTGGCACAGAGGTTGTGATGAAAGTTTTGGAAATTCATTCCACCTCAATCTTTTGGGAGAGAAAAGTGGGTACTGGAGTTTAGAACTTTCAAATCAAAATTATTCATAGCAACCAAGCATAGTCTCTTAGATTTTTTTCACAAACGTCTTTGTATTAATTTCCTCTTTCAGACCTGTTCTAAACACTGACCTATAGAAATTTTCTAGTTTATCAATGTCAATAGCACATTATATATAAACTTATATATATATTAATGAATAACCATTGATACGGTCAAATAATGAATATAAAGTATATGAGTTTCTAAAAGTTCTCTTCATTGTAGGATTTTAATTAATTTAAAAACTCTTTTAAAATAAAGAAATGTAATTTCTAACATTTTAAACTAACCGATTTCTCCCCCATGTAATTGTTGTTTATATTTTCATTTCCCATTCAATTTAAATTTGAGGTCTATTATCTCATAGGTCAATCTTGCTCGATTATAGTATCACCTTCATAATGATTTCCATAATATAAAACTGTTGATAATGACATGATTATTCTTACTCTAATTATGTAAGTCATTACCCTTTCTAAACAGTAGTTAAACATTTTTATATTATTTACTATGCTCACAAGTGAATCTTTGCTATTGTAATTATATTCTGTAATTACGTACATTTCCAACTTATTTTCAATTGGCCACTTTCCTTTGGATAAAAATATTCAAAAGAGGATTTCAGTATAATACAGCAAGTTAAAATACATCCAAAAGAGCATTGAAATACAATAGTAAATTAATAAAAGCATTTTTATGTCAGTTGATCAAATAGAAACTATTCTCCATTCATGCAGATACTAAAGGCATCTGGAAAACTGAGACAAAACAAAACACAAATGCTGGATATTCCACATTTCACTACCTCCAGAGGATCATTTTAGCAATTTCCAAGTCAAGGAGGGATCCTGCCAGCCTTTGAAGCTCCAAAAATCATTCTCAAAAAAATTGTTTCTTTGATGTACACTCAGGATGGTTCCACAACATATGGGGGGTTACAAATAATGGCTAAGCTCTAATTTTTAAACTACTCCAGTGACTGATGTTTAGATTCCATTTTGGTTTGAACATTCTGTCCTTTAAATGGTATTCAACAGTACTAACTCATAACAACCAAACCCAAAAATTTCTCAGGTATAAAATATTTTTCAGTATAACACAATATTTAAAATCTGCCTACTGTAGAACATGGACTGTAATATAGGGAAAGGTTAATGTAAGTGAATGTAGAAAGGGAAAGATCGTTAAATTAGTAATATCTGTGCATTTAACAAGGTGTTTTTAGAGGAGGCAAATGATGGCTTATTTTTAGAATCATAGGTAGGAAAAACACATCTCTTAGTTTGCATGGAGCAGTCCAATTTATACCTGAAAGACTAATATAGTTATTAATGCAATGTCCTACTTGTATGAAAATTAAGTGGTCACTGTAACATTGATGGAGAAGGGATTGATTGATTTGTAGGAGAGGAAAGCAAGAAGTTGTTTGCTAGTGCAACATTAATAGTAGTGGGGGAAAAGAATAGTCCAGATTCTAATGGCCATATAACCCATGATAAAGTCAGGTACACCTGACTGGGATTTGATTTAAAACACAGAGTAAAACCAATGCTGTTTCAAATGCTTTGTCTTTGTGGCATCATTTTTTTTAAATTGATTGATCTTGTTGTTAATCAAGGACATCACTCCTATTGTCTTACCACTCTATGGTCCTTATCTCACCCCATGAGCTCTTTGCTTCCCAGTCACCTTCATATAAAAGAGGGTGACTTATTTTCTCACATATTTCCTTTTATGCTAACTATTCCTATTTGTCATGCAAAACTATGATGTTGATCTTCCTATAGCGTTTTGCCATGATTGCCAACCTTTCAATGAGTGTACAATGATTGCTGTTTTTCACTGTGAAAGCCATTCATTGTGTTCCATAAATTGGTGAGTTATATCCAGCATTCTATATCACCATTATCCAAGAGAAAAATGCTTCAATCCACTTGTTACATTAGTCCCTCTCTGTTCTCTGCTATATGGCTTTGTCCCAGGACCTCTTCATATTCATAGTGTAAAGAAAATCTTTAATTCTCACTTCTCTAATGAGGGAGATTTACTTACTTCTCTGAGGAGACAATACCTGAAAGGTTATATTGCCTACAAGCAATTCTACACTCTTTAATAATTGGCTAATTACTTGGTCAGGCTCTAGTAACTTCATGTTTGCTATTATTTTTCTTTCTTCCTAACTGGATTAAAGTTGGGGAATGAGTGAGCATGTGTACAATACACTTCATCTTAACATAGATTACGTTTCAATATTATTGCATAGATTTCCCAAAACAACATAATGTTTCATTGACATTTTTATTTTATTGTCTATGATATATCTCTTATTTTTTAATCATTCTAACACAAGCTCACTTATAAGGCCCTAATACCAGAAAGAGGGAGGGTAAAATTTCCTTCTACAAGCTGATCAGTAGAAATATTTTTCAGAATATTTTTCACTTCAAAACAAGCTCCTCTCTGTTAGAGCTGATATCGATTCTACCTTGATTGAATGGGAAGGTTTTCTACCAAACTGTAAGGTTCAATCAATCACTTTTCAACTTGCAGGGTAATCCATATAGTTGTCTCATCTCTCTGGACCCTCTTTTTGATTAATTTCTATTTAATCTTCTGTCTAGTAACAGGCACTTTTCTAGGAGATGAGTAGACATCATTGAGAAGTAGATCAGAAAGGAAAGCAAACTAAAATTCAACCCTCCCTGTGATTGGGCATGGAGAGACAAGAAAGAGAAAAATAAATGCTTTCTTTGTGGAGTATTTTTGACTAAATGGTCCTTCAGTTGAGTCTCACCTCTTGTTTCTTCTGGCATTTTGGTATCACTTGTATGGGCTGTGTATCAATCACTCAGATTTCCATAATGAGACACTATGGACTGGTTGGATCAAAGAACAGAAATATGTTTTCTCACATGTCTGGGGGATGAAAACCCAAAATTAAGGGGTTGGCAGGTTTGGTTTCTCCTGAGACCATCCTGCATGGCTGTAGATGCCACTGTACAATGTCTCCCTGACTTTCTTCTGTCTCTGCACCTCTTTGTGCTAAATACTCTCTTTTTATAAGGATGCTGATGAGATTTAATGGGGACCCATCTTAGTGACTTCATTTTATCTTAAACATTTCTAATCTTGTCTCCAAATACAGTTGCTTTCTGAGGTACTAGGGATTAAGACTTCAACATGTGAATTTTGGAAAGACACAATTCAACCCCTACCAGATTTCTTCAGCACACAGCCATGGAGAATTCATGTTGGCTCTGGAAAAATTCATTGTCCAGAGTCATTATTTGAATAAAAATTGGCATAACCTCCTCTGCCTTTGCATCAAAATGTTACTAGTCTTTATTCTATTTTGACTTTCATTAAAATTAATTTCTTTTGATTATGTTAGAAGATGGATGGTTTTGTGGGAAGCATCAGAAATTGATTGGAATACTAGTTTATTTCCAGAGATAAAAGAAAAATAATATGATGCTGCCAAAATAATAACTCTTAAAATAATCAATGACTATATAGAGAGTGCATATGATTAACTCACCATAGTTTCTGTCTATGTTGTGTAAATAATTTTGCATTCCTATGTTGGGTAAAAAATCATCTACTATATATTAAGTAAAATGAAGTACAAGACACCGTGATTGAGAACATGAGTTATCATGCATAACAATGTTACTGTGCAACAGATAGTGAGCTAATTTTATATATGTGTGTGTGTGTGGATAAGCGTTCTTAAACTTCACATAAGCATTTTTAAGTAAGTATGCTATTAATCTATCAAATAGCCCAGTGATATATATATATATATATATATATATATATATATATATATATATATATATATATATAGTTATTCTAGATTATAGACGAGAAAAGTGAAGCCTAAGATGCTTACAAACCACCCAATTGTGTCATAACTTTTAAGTTCTTGGAAATGATTTTGAACCCAGTTTTCTGTTTCTTCACAGCCTCAGTACTTAGCTGTGGTGAAAAAATATGTTCAAAGATTAATTTCTAACACAATTTGCTTCATCCATCAAAACACTATTAAATTGACAAATATATTTTTTAAGAGATGCTACATTTTAGATCAAGCTATTTCCTTTGTGTTATTTCTTCCTTCATTTTGCAAAGATACCCACTTTGTACCTTTAGCCATCAATCATTAGGAGCCATAGTCCATCTTTCACAGAAGGAAAACAATAAAACACTTGAGATAGTTTATGGAATTCAGATATTGGAACATTTTGCAATTGCACCATCATATTACCTTGGCTTTTTCAGTATCCATTCAGAGGACCAATTTTGCTTTAGTGATTGGGGTCACCACCTACGGCTGCCTCATTCCCTCTCTCTTTTTCTCTCTACTTTTCTCATACCAATTCTTCCATAGTTGAGGATAATCTAGTGTTGGTTTTCTCATATTTAGTGTTTATAAATGCTATCAATAATTCAACTTGAACACTTTTATTCACCAACTTGCAATGACCATATGATGATTATTTCATTTCATTAAAACAAAACCCTACAAGCAGAACATATAAGTAATTTTAGATAAATGTACATTTTTTCCCCTGGTACATATATATTTCATTCATCATTTTATTTATAAGTAAATAGAAAATAATAAGCCTGCTCATGTCTTAGCCAAGTATAGCTAAATATTTAGCTAAGTATATGTGGTTTGTTCTTGGCTATTTTTTTTCTTTTGTAGTATGTGAATACCAGCATTACCTGAAATAATGACTGTGGAAGGTTTTAGAGCTTTTGAGTGTGTTCTTAATATTCTGATTTAGCCATTGTTTTTTTTTGATGTTAATAATAGAACTTTTGAGCAGAAACTGAAGTTGATGTTTGCCACGTTTACAGATGATTCTATTTAATATTACCACAGCATGAAATTGTGACATATTTTCTATTACACAATAAGGAATATCTATTTAATACTGATATCAAACAGTATTAAAACAAATTCATATATAATGACTATCCCAAAGAACTATATATATAAAAAACTAGCCCAGTTGTTCCTACTAGCTTATATTTGAGAGATGATTTATATTTTCAGATCTTTAGTTCTTATTCAAGAAATCCACACTGAATTTTTTAAAACAAAATCACTAAGCATGCCCCCAGGGTTAACAACATTTAATAATAACTTTTTTTATAAAGAATGTCTGGAAAATGTGGAGGATAACTTAGAACAGTGTACCCATTTGCTTAAATGAGCCATTTTTGGCACTCTGCCAGGACAATGTTTTCTCATTGTCTTGCCTGGAATGTTCTTAGTAAGTTAATGTTTTGAGTCACTCTAAGAGAGATAAGCTGAAATAACTTTTTTTATTGTTTTTATGTGTATTACGAGGTTGTCTGAACCTTATTTATTGGATTTTTACTAAAACAGCCTCTGGCTAAAGAGAACACCCAGGTATTGAGAATGAGTGGTGCCCCCCTGAGATGTGCACCTGTGCAAATGTCTCCATCCACGTGATGGTTGTAGGACTGCTGTTCTCATTAACTGCTATGAACACCTTAGTAGCAGACTTTAAAGCATTTGTGGTTTGAGGCACTATCAATGTTCAGAAAGTTTTTAGGAATACACACTTGGATTAAATTCTCAGTTATGGTTTAGGACTTTTGCAAAATTTAATTGAATATGGTACACTTTTGTTTTTGTGTCTCAAGATTGTTATAAAGATGCAGAACTGATGAGACTGTGGTGGAAAATAGAAATAATATAATACATGTTAAATGGCCAAACATCCACTTAAATAAGGTCTTGGACCTTATAAGCACTCCCCAGCTTTCTCTGGGAGCTGTGACCTCAAAGAATGGGCATCTGTTAATGAAATTAACTGAGAAGTCCTTTAACTTTCTGCTGAAGGATGAAGATCTCAGACTCAAGCTCCCCACAATCTCTCTGTTTTATGGTACAAGGAATAATGAATATCAATATAAACATAAGTTTAAGGCTTACATTTATAATTGATAAGTTAATATGTTAGAAGATGGTAATTTATGAATCTCTAATATTACCTTTCTCCTCTGAGTCATCACAACCTTATCAATAACTATGTTCTTCACTGAACATATTTGAAACAATTTTTTAAAGTCTGAGTCTTGTTTTTTTTTATTTCAATTTTAGTTTTTGCTGTCTATATTTTGCAAAATATAGGCGGGATATGCTACAGGCACATTGTAATTTTTTAAAAAGTTTTATTTATTTATGCATGCGAGAGCTGGGGAGTAGGCCAGAAGTGTCGGGGGGTGAGAGGATTCACCAGAGAGCGGGGAGCAGAACAGGCAGATCTACTGAAATACCCTGCTGAGGGGAGCAGAGGGTGAGACAGGAGAGGTCTGCTGTGCCATGTGGGAAGCTCCCTGGCCAAGGATCAAACTGGAACTCTTGCTGGCAGTGGCTGTCATTAGCTTCATAGTGCTGAGACTTAACCCCTTGCGCCACCAGGGAGGCCCCGGCACATGTAATTTTTGCTATGGTATCTTCTATCTCATGCTAGCTCACTAGTCGTCAGCTAGTCAATAGTATCAGAGTTCCAAAAAATTAGTCTATGTGTAAACAACTACAATATTGCTGTATTTCAATGGTGGCATCAATATAACATTTAATTTTTCCAAATACGAATAACAAAACTTGAGAATCTAAGTAAAAAGTCAAGTTTCACTTTGACATCCTGTATATAATTTATATAAAGTATGTCTTCTAGGAAAAAAATCAACCCAGACTGATCTCTTGAAAGTCCTTTGCTGTATTCAATATAACTTCCTGTTTGTATTTGAAATTAGATTTATACTTAAATGTCTTCACTTGGCCAAAAAAAAAAAAAATCAGCAAAAATAAGTAATTTGAATCATTGTGTATGATGGGGACAAATATTTACCATTCAATTCTGAGTGATTATTTTTAAGCATATTGTCAAAATTATATTGGCAAATATTAAAAGTGTTGAAATCTAACATATATCTGCTCCTTCCTTATAAAGTAACCTTTGGTGCACTCAGGAGGGAAATGACTGCTTTGGTAGAGAGCCAATCTTTGTGTCTTTGTCTGTGACATCTGTCATATTAGGCAGAAGGACACCAATCGTGAACTAACAGGACACAATGTCTGTGTTATTGACATTATTTTAGAATGTCAAGGATATAGTTCTGTGTTCTATTTTCTTTTCCTTTTTTCAGTTAAGCCAACATAAAATCAAGTGATGCTTCCCCAAAAACAAATACCACAGATACTTGCATGATATCCCAATTTGATTCAATTTCTTGAAATCAGTCTCCTGTTAGCTTTCATAAAACTGCCTCCTTGAAATGACTGGTTCCTCCAATTGAAATAAGATATATTAACTTTTTGATATAAAAATAGAAAATATTCTACTGAAAATTATATTGTGCCCTGCTGTAACTTTCTTTGATCTTTATACATTTATAAATGTCTAATATAAATTTGCCAATTGATTTAAATATTAATTTTTATTCCTATCACATCTGGAGCTCTTACTTTTGTCTTCACAAGGTAACACTTTTTACTTATATTACAGGTTTACTCTCAATCCTAACTAAATGTACATGTTTCTACTTACGAATTTGAGGGTATGCTAATGAGCGACCTTGATAAGATTTCTAGTTTCCTCTTCATTGGCAACTTTTCTTCATTGGCAACATAAAATATATGAAATGCATCTTATAAATTGGAAACACAAAAAGGGAATGTGCAGAGACACAGACATCACCAAGTGCACTCACTAAAGCCATATTTTTTCCTCATAGAAAGGGAAGTTAAACCGTAAGTGCGGATTTGCACTCATTTAGACATATTTGTGATGATCATGTTTATCAATTGCAAACTAAACTCCTCCACCATTGTCCATTGTGCTCTCTCCTTGCCCTGTTCTCACCCTTCTTCCCCCTCTATGCCTCTAATGAATAGTCATTTGTAGGGGATTCGCTTGAAAGTATGTCTTTGATCCTTTGGTTTCTCTGTCGTTTATGTATAAGTAACACCATTCAGTATATCATCTTTCTCCTTCTGGCTTGTTTCACTTCGCATGATATTTGTTTGTTTGTTTATTTATTTTTGTATAGAAGAACTGGGGTGTAGGCCAGAAGTGTGGGGTAGTGAGAAGATTCACCAGAGACAGAGTGGGGGGGCAGAACAGGCAAATATACTCAGATACACTGCTGAGAGGAGCATAGGGGGACAGGAGAGGTCTGCTGCGCCGTGTGGGAAGCTCCCTGGCCTGGGTTCGAACTCATGCTTCAGACAGCTTCATAGTGCTGAGACTTAACCCCTTGTGCCACCAGGGAGGCCCTAGTCACCATTTTAACCTAGAACTATCACATTGCTGAATCACAATGGATAGTAGGTACTATCAGTTGAATTAATTAAAAAAAAAACATGACTGTTTATGATGCAGTTATAGATGCTGGTGCCTATTTCTACTTTATACTAAAACTAACCTATTGCCTTCCCTCCCTACCATACTGGGTAGCCCACACCTCAATGCACAATCCTTTCTTGTGGGCTGTGTCCCATTGCAATCTTAAAATGTCAATTGGTTGGAAAGAATAAAATAGAAAATTAAAAAAAAAATGTCATCTGGGTTTTTGTCCAGTTGGGAGGAAAAGATGATCTATGGATCAAAAAATCTAACCAAGAAATTAATTGGGGATACTGGGGAAATGTGTGTGAAGGACATAGTCTCTATTGGAAGTCAAGGTGATTCTATTTATAAGCAACATTTATGTACATATGTAGATTAAATCACCTGGAAACCAAACCAAACTATTGCTCTGTGTGTGTGTGTGTGTGCATGTGTGTGTGTGTGTGTGTGTAGCCTCTAATGTGTTACAGGCTTTGTTGTTTTTTTTTTTTTAATTTTACTTTATAAGGGGGGCCTCCCTTGTGGCGCAGCGGTTAAGCACTGTGCTGTAGAGCTGTCGGCAGCGGTGATGCAAGTTCGACACCGGCCTGGGAGATTCCCACATGGCAGAAGATTCCCACATGGTGCGGCAGACCTCTCCTGCTTCACCCGCTGCTCCCCTCAGCAGTGTATTTCCATTGATCTGCCTGCTCTGCTCCCCCCTCTGTCTCTGGTGAACCCTCTCCCCACCCCACGCCTCTGGCCTATACCCCAGCTTGTATAAATAAATAAATCTTTAAAAAGAATTACTTTATAAGGAATGACAGTCTCTGAGAGTAATGAAAGTACGAAAATCCTTTAACTTTTCATTGTCAGTTTTATTCTATGAATCATCTCAACTCTACTTGCCAAATATAAGTTTCATAAAGGAGATATGAATAGAATTGTGTTGGATTGCAAAGCCAAAATAACCAAAACAAAGGAAATTTAGAAAAGCTAAGAAAGTAGATAAGGATCTAAATGATAGGCCTGTATATAAATGATGATGCTACAGAGAAAGACACTTGACCTGCACAGTCCCATCTGGTAGTCGAAAACCTCATCCAGTGACTTCAATTTAAGTTAATTAAGCAAAATTAAAAATTAATTTCCTCTGTCACTCTAGCCATGTTGCAAGCTCTCCGAGTTAATACCAAGTAAAGCAATTTAAAATTATTATTAGTATAAGAGTTGGACTTTCAAATCTAATGCTAACTCCTAAATTTACACCATTTTAAAATGCACCACAATGAAAATGTTAATAATATAAAGGAATCTAAGCATAAAATGAATTGGATTCTTAGATTAGCGCAATCTCATCACTTTTGCTTTGCATAGATTTTTATGATATTATGCCATTAATAGTATTGTCACTATTATTTATGAAAGGACACTCATAAATTAATTCTTCATGTAATTCTCCTTTTCCTGGAAGTAAACTGTTCAGTTTCATATCATCTGGATTGTTGATTCTTGGTTCTGAAAAACCTGATGTCTATGAAATTGGTTTAAAAAGTTTGGAAAGAACCACAAGATTCAGGAGTGTCTTTAGTATTCCACCATCAGATGAGAATTGTATGTCACTCTGGTTATTTGGAAAATGCCAGGGACTTCCTTAAGTTAAATCCCAAGAGTGTCCTCAAATCTAGCCTAGTATAGAACTCACACTGTAGAGACCTGACTGCCTTAGACATGAGACACTCTCACCAATAAATGTCAGCCTGAGTTTAATCACTTTATTTACCTCCTTCCAAAACTCATCTTTGAAAAATCTCAATCAACACTGACTCTGCTTTGTCTCTGCTATGGGTGCCTGCAGAACTGAGCTTGGTTTTAGGCAGATAGAATAAGGGGTGAGGAAATACAGCACAGATTATTAATCAGACAGATAGGGATTTTAATCCATCATGCCAAATTCAAAGGATGCCTCCCATCGTTCCATATTCTGGAGACAAGTACATGTGCCACATGACCTTGCTTTTTGCCTTGTGCCTATGCTGACTTACATTCTGTCTAACTGACATGTCTACCTGGAAAGATGTTTCAAACATATCAAAATTGTGCAATGGAGAACTGATGTGCCTTAATCAACTCACCACAGAGTTCCACAGAATTCTTCAAGCAAGATCAGGCCAGTTTCCTCACCACAAGTCTTCCTCTTTCTGCCATCTCCACACCTTTCAGGTGCCTTTTAAAGGGTTTCTTTGCCCCTCTAATTCATAGGATGCAAACCATTTCTAATCACTCCTTCCTTCATCCACATCTAGATTAGCTTAATCTGCCGTATGAAATCATGCTCTGTTCCTCCAAATTGTTGACACCCTACAGTCTATGGCCCTCACAATACATCCACCACCAAGTTGCAAGAGTGGTCTTCTTAAAATACGCTTTGGAATGTACCATGCTCCCCGTCTATCATGGCACATGATTTTTGTGTGTGAATTTTTAACATTTTGTACTCGGAGCTTACAACTTGTTTTTTTTTTTTTATTTTTTTTGAGTGAGTGAGTGAGTGAAAGGATAATTTCAGTTATTTTCCAGTTATCTTCAGCAGTAAGACAATGAAAGCTTGTCCCAGAATGCTAGATATAAATGCCAGCTCTTCTATATGAGAGTTGATTCAGTTCTCCACATTGCAGTTCCCTGTCTCTAAAGTAATGACAATAACTATGGCAATAACAGTAACTATGGCATAGGGTTGACATAGAAGTTTAATGTGGATAAATACAAATCCATTGGGATCATGCTTATTACATGTGATGTTGGTGATGCTAATGATCAACTAAGGAATTAAATGTAAAATTTGTATTCATATTCATGTTATTTTAAAAAGAGATAGCATTAGTGACTTACTTGCCCAGTTTTTGAAGACCGCATATCTCTAGAAATAAAATGTATTAATTAAAAAATGAAATATTCTTTTAATATTGAAATTTCATTGTTTATTTTATTTCATTGTTTATTATTTATTTTAGCATGTTTATTTTTCTTTTGCTCCTAACACCAAATGATTTCCATGTCAGAGATGACCACATGGTTCATTTACAGTCAACTAAGTGGACACTATGGAAACTCCAGGAACCTCATTTACGGCAGCTAGAGGGCAAGTGGGGTACTGGACGAGAAATTTTCCAGACAAAACCCAGCAATTTCTTTGATACTGCCCAAGGGTTCCTTTATTATCCTTTATTACCTGCCAATAATCCCTGTGCAGTAAATTTCTTTTCATGGTAGAATAGAGGCACACATCGGTGGTATTAACCATCGGAAAAGATGACTTCATCACATCACATTTCACAGTAAATGAAACAAATAAGAAGCTAATGTATAACTTTTAAAGCTCACCTTTTCTGCAAATAACGCAGCAACTAACCTGTACAAAGGCACCAGGTAATTGTTCTTTTTATTGAGATAACTTTGTATATTTTTCTAAACTTTACTTCTTTCTTTTTGCAGGTTGCCATTTATTAAGATATTTATATTGACACCTGAGAAACAAAATGTTGTCAAATTCTCTTTCTCTCCCCTCTGTAAAATAGCCCAAATAATACAGTTTTAATTCAGTGGAGGCTATATTTTCTTCCTCTTTTTTTATAGCCATTTAATCCTAAACTAGGGTATAAAACACCATCAGCAACTCCCCCACCTCTGTCCAAGGGGGGGAAAATCAATTTTCCAGCATTTCTAATGCTCTTTTTTGGTTTCCATAGCAGTCAAGGGCAAGCTGAGAAGGAGAAAAAAAAAGATTTATTTCTGACACTAGCGAAAGCTGAATCCCAAGATAAAAGAAAAAGCCAAGCATAATGAGAAAAAAGGAAAGTAAAGAAAGCAAACTCTATAGGTCTGTACTAAATATGACCTTTGTTCTGAAAATTCAAAGAGTAATAAATTATAAGAGAACATAGGACATCATCTGTGTCATTGAAGCTCTCTACCTATTGCTTGACTACGGATCTGAGCGACTATACACAGATGGAAGGCAATGAATTTATGAAATTATGTGCCAGTTCCCAGGATAGGACTTGAAATGTGCACTTGCTCTTGGCACCAGAATTGGGGCTTTGTTTGCGCTAATGCCAATACTGCATGTTCACACTTTGCTTTCCGTGCCAAAGTTAGATGCTCAGATTTGAAAGCTAAAATTTATCAAGTTTTAGTACTGTTTCTCCAAAGCCAAATGGTAGTGGTATAAAAAGGTACTTTTTTTAAAGCCTCAATTTAAAAGTAGAGCTGCTGCATTAAAGTGAATTCAATCTCATCAAAAAATTCAGCTATGAAACATTTCCCTGTCAATGAGCTCATGTAAAAATGCAGAATGCTTTTTCTATGTCTGGTTTTCATTGGATAGTATGGATTTTTTTGGCCAATTTCTTTTGGCTTTTAGACTTAGGTATATATATATTTTTTTTTTCTCTACGTTAGAAATGACGCATATCCCTTGATTTTAAGAAGAAATGAAGGTGAACAGATTTTTTGAAATAGTGTTTATCAAATTGAAACAAAAATAAAATATGTTTCCATTGTAAGCTACAAGTTCACTCTTCTATTATATCCTGGGCTGGTTGTGGGGTGGGGTGGGAGATAGAGTTATTTTGCATTTTGTAATACTGATGTTCTTACACAGTCTTTTCTTGGTTCATCATGCTAATATCAAATTCCATAGGAACTTCCAATATTCTCTATTAGAATAAATGTTTGTTAAGTATTCCCACGTTGCACCCCTGAAACACTAAACTTATGCCAGCAGTTCTCATCCCTTTGCTGAATCATGGAATCATCTAAGGATCAATAAACAAAGTATGTGTGCCTGGATCTCATCCTAGAACAATTAAATTAGAATCTCTGAAAGTAGAGCTTAGCCATCAATGCTTTTTTTTTTTTTAAAGATTTATTTATTTATACAAGCTGGAGTATAGGCCAGAGGCGTGGGGCGGCGAGAGGGTTCACCAGAGACAGAGTGGGGAGCAGAACAGGCAGATCAGAAATACACTGCTGAGGGGAGCAGCAGGTGAGGCAAGAGAGGTCCGCCACACCATGTAGGATTCTCCCCAGATGGGCCTCGAACCCGCATCGTGGGCTGCCAACAGCTCACACAGCGCTCAACCGCTGCACCACCAGGGAGGCCCCCATCGATGCTTTTTAAAGCTTCCGATTAGATTCTAACGTGCCATCAGAGTTGGAAACTCTCTTCTATGTAATGGGATGTTTTATAACTTTGTTGAAGGAGAGAACATTATGTATTGAGGATGAATTACCCAGTAAACAATAACCCTGAATCAGTGATCCAAAATGAAAGGAATATACACTACCTTTCTAGTAACTCCCTAATTTTTAGCAAGATGAGATTTAAGAATTCTATAATCACCAGATTTTCTAGTTTTTACTTTACACCCCCTTTTATATATTTTTCTTTTCTCTATAGTAATATTTACATGTGAAGTATATCAGAATATAGGAGTCACTTATATATTAAAAGGGGGTGTCCTATCAGCTCTGTGAACAGTATATTTGTTGCTGAAAAGTGGAATGTAAAAATACCTTCTCTGCCTATTGTACCAAAAAAAGTAAATGGGTAGAGCACTCACTCAGAGTCTGCTAGAAAAACATTCATGTGGTAGTTTAGAGCAACAGGGGGTATGGGGGTCCTCCTTGCCCATGTAGGACAGCACCCAAAAATCTAGCATGTCATTTCAGACTCTGGGAGCAACCTGCTCCTTGGATACAGGGATGTTAAACTGCTCCATTAGGACAGTGTAGATTTCTCTGGTAGCATCAGGTCTATGGAAAAAGAACAAGATGACATGGTAGATAGAAACTGGCCTCTAATTTTATCTTGGCAGCCTGGTGTTAGAAGTGGGGTGTAGCACTAATCTTTCCTTTGGTCTAATCAGTCATTGGGTTCCAATCTTTGTGGTCATAATAATGTAATCTGGCAAAGTAGTGGCAGTGGTATGCATTATTCACCATGGGGAGCTTGTCCTCTGGGCTTTTTGGATCTGAGGTCCTTGAGGTTCGGCCAGAGATGATTGCCTCAAACCCAGGGCCACTGCCACTTTATAGAGGCCAGCTCTTTTTCTGGGAGACTGAGCGACCTGTGGGAAATCAATCTGGAGTAAGCTGAGCGTCACCAGCAGTCGGTTAATTCTTCTCATTCAAAGTTTTACAGGGCAGGAAGAGGGGCACCCTCGGAACCCCCAAACCTGCCCATTCAAAATAGGTTCTGCCATCCGCCACATCAATACAAAACATACAGGACCTTAAGTGGAAACAGACTTTAATAGAACTAGATAAGACAAAGAATATAGTTTGTAAGTCAAGCGCCCAATGTTATCCAACTCCTCGTGGGCAAAAGTCCACTCAAATGGGATTGGCCCAAAGTAAGGCCTGAAAGCCTGCCACAGTCTAAACACCTTTTGGCAGGGACCCACACAAAAGGGTCAGAAACAGCCAGACAATTCTGGGAGTTAAAGAGCATAATCAAAACTAATATCACCATTGCCATAGTCACCTCCTCACTGGTCTCTCACTCACATCTGCTTCAATCAGTCCCGGCCAGTGCAGCTTCTTCCTATGTCTCTCTCCTTGTGCCTCTTCTGGCCTCCATCCTGCTCCCTTCCTTCTCCTGTCTGTTTGGTGTCTGTGTCTCCCCTTCTCTCTTCTCTAGCTTCTTATATCTCCTGCTCAGCTCCACCCTCCCTTGGGTGGGGCAGGGAACCTGGAACACACCCTTTCCTGGGGACCACTGTCACAGAAGGACAGTATCATATCCAAGGTGTCAGTGACTCACACCACTTAGCTCATAGCCGATTGGTCCAGTCTATGATCCAGTTATCAAATATTTATTTATTTTTATTTTTTATTTTTTTTTATTTATACATACAAGCTGGGGTACAGGCCAGAAGCATGGGGTGGCGAGAGGGTTCACTAGAGCTAGAATGGGGGGCAGAACAGGCAGATCAGAAATACACTGCTGAGGGGAGCAGCGGGCGAGGCAGGAGAGGTCTGCAGCACCATGTGGGATTCTCCCCGGCCAGGAGTCGAACTTGCGTCGCCGCTGCCGACAGCTCCACAGCGCAGCGCTCAACCGCTGTGCCACCGGGGAGGCCCCAGTTATCAAATATTTAAAGGGAAATTTGGTGCCTACACAGACCCAACCTCAGGGCAGGCTCACAGGCTGGTGGACTCTGAGGAGCCACAGCTAGAGTCGGCCTCGGTGGGGCTGGAAACACTCTGCACCCAGTGCCCCTCCAGCAGGCTCCAGTAACAACTTAAGGGGTGTGGGGGGGAGGGGATGGGCGTGCAGCAGCACTGGGGTGAGGTCACAGTGCCTGTAGGGTGGGCCCTGCTGGGAACTGTCATTTGTCTTTTGGTCCAGGACTCCACCCCCCTCTGCTGTCTACGGCTGGGCCTTAGCTCTGGAGCTGACCCAATGGCGCTGCGGCGCCTCCCTGCAGGCCTGAGCCAGGGGCAGGGGTGCAGGAAGGGGGAGGGGGTGGGGTAACCATTGCCTCTGTTGGGGGGTTTGCTTGCTTGCTCAGCACAGGGCAGCGCGCCTGTGCAGCCCCGGTGGGGTTGCATGCACCGGGCAGTGTGGGCCAAGGCCTGAGCTGCAGGGGTGAGAAGGAAAATGCCCCCACCCACTGCCTCTTGCGCGCCCAGCAAGCAGAGTCTGGGGCTGGAGTGAGGGGCGCCAAGCGAAGCGGGCGGGGCCTGGGTGCTGCCAGAGGCGACGCTTCCGGCGGCTGCTGGGAGCTTCCGCTGCTGTGGATCTGTAAGGTCACCAAGGGGGCTGGTGCCGGGGCTGGAGGCTCCCCGCAGGCCGCTTCTCCAGCCTCTGCTGCTCCCAGGTCTGCCACCCGGGAGCAAGAGGCGGGGAAGCACCGCTGCCTCTCAGCTTCCAGGCCGGAGCCCTGGGGTTCTGTGTGCCCCACCAGCCCCCTACTTTGGCCAGTAACCCCAAATCGTGCCGGGAAGGAAGAACGGCGCACCCCGCTGCTCAGGCTCAGGTACTGGTCCAATCCAATGCTTGCTACTGAGTGGGCATTGAATGAAAACACGTGGAGTCAGTGAAAGCGTGTTAGCCCATGTTCTCGAGCACTTTGCATGCGTCAGGAGCGTTCTGCTTTCGTGTGATGGTTCGTTATTTCTCACAACAGCTCCATGATAGGATTGTTGTTGTTTATCCCACTTTTTTTAAGGGCAGACATCGAGGTTGGAAGCAGTGGACTCTGCAGGTGAAAGATTATGAGGCAAATAAGTGGTCGAGTTTGATTCCAAGGCATGGATAAACTGTATTGTGTGGTTAATCGATGTTTGAGGGGTCCTAGCGACGTGGGAAAACCAGGGAGGATGTTTTTGCAATAGTTCATGTGACTGACATGAGGGCAGCTGATTGCAACAGAGTAAAATGGGTAGGTGCAAGAGCTGTTTAGGAGACTGAACCAGCAAGACTTAGTGATTGAGCGGTGGTGGTGTGGGGTAAGCCAGAATGGTCTTTCAGTCTCTATTCTCAGTTTTCTATCTTGTGGAATAGGATAGGGAGTGTTGGATAAAGGAGGTGTGTGTCTGCAAGATCTCGGATTTCGTTTGGGATGTGATGCATTTGTGGTGACTATGCTGTTTCATTTGGAGTCATCAAACAGCTTGTTCTGTGTGTTATTCACCATTTTTTTTTATCATTATGATTAGAGAAGTTGCTTTGGCCAGAGATGTGAACTGGGAAGTCCAGCGAAGACATGGGAGGCAAATAAATTACAGAAGTAGAAAAAATATTCAAGTATATATGGCCACATGTAAAGCATGTATCCTTATACAATATCTTCATTCAATTTCTGCTTATCTTTGAAGATAAATAGTTGAGCTGAATGATCTATAGAAGCCATTCTAGGTAGAATTGTTTTTTAGTTCAGTGTGTGTGTGTGTGTGTGTGTGTGTGTGTATGTGTGTATCCCTGCATAAACAAATGTGTGAGTGTGGTGCTTGTTTTCTACCAGTTTGCTGTGATAAGATTAATTCTACTATTACATATTGAGGTCCCATTGCAGAGTAGTTAGATATAAGAAATTATAAAATAACTAAAATATCTCCTGGTTCCAAAGGTGTCTGCCTCTTTATTATGGAAGAAACGATATAATGGAATCTTGGAAAGGACAGGAATACTGAGAACGATAAATTGCATCACATTTGTAAAGTTAATCATTTGCTATCTTGCTGTCTTTATCCACAAATTAGAAATGATAAGGCCTAACACAAGATGTCAGTAAAGATTAATTTTCAAGTGTCAGGCACAGTAGCTGGCACAAAGCAATAACTCAGTCCCCTTCACTACTGTGTGACAAATGGTGGCCATGTAGCGTGAGGGATGGGTGTTGTCAATACGTGACCAATGTTTCCAAAACTGAAGCAGGAAAACATTTATTTCTGATTAATTTGAAGAGGAATCCATCTTGAGTTAGTCAGAGTTCTGAAAGCAGACAGAAACAGAAGGACCTTTCAGGTAGAGAAATCTGTTTGGCACCGTGGTAAAAAGTAGTGGGAAAGGCTGGAAATGATGGGAGAGGGCAGGGTATGGCACCAGGAACGTGACCTATTTTTGAGCTGTGAGGTAAGAGACATCAACATTTTTTTTTTTAAAGATTTATTTTTTATTTATACATACAAGCTGAGGTACAGGCCAGACGCGTGGGGTGGCGAAAGGACTCACCAGAGACAGAGCGGGGAGCAGAACAGGCAGATCAGAAATACACTGCTGAGGGGAGCAGCGGGCGAGGCAGGAGAGGTCTGCCGCACCATGTGGGATTCTCCCCGGCCAGGCATCGAACTCGCGTCGCTGCAGCCGACAGCTCCACAGCGCAGCGCTTAACTGCTGCGCCACCGGGGAGGCCCAAGAGACATCAACTTTTAAGTAGCATAGTGACATGATCTGAATGCATTTGAAATTGTTTCACTGTGGCACCAGACCAATTAGAAGTGATGAAACCGAAGACAACAGCAATAGTCCAGTCTAGAGAGAATGATTCCCACAATCATGGGAACAGCATGGAGAATAAATAAAAAATGGCACAGGCAGACATTATTGGAATATAGAATGAAAATGAAGCCTCCCCTTGGTCACATTGCCACCATCAATTTGCATGGCCTAGTAATTATGGTAACTGCTCTCTCAGTTGCACTCTGAATTCCCTCTTTCTCTTGCCCTTTAGGTCCTACTGAAGTCCAATTTTAATGAAATCCAGCAATTTTTTTTTCAAATTTATATATGGAGAATATAAAACACAAAGTCATATCTGAATTCAAGAAAACATTTTGGCCTAACCATAAAAATTGACAATACTCAATATAGAGTTAGCAGTTGACTAGAAGGAAAAAAAATCCTTCTTCAGACCCATGTCTTTATCAGAACTGTAGTTCTCATCTCTGGGTGTCTTCAAAGTCAATGTGCCTAAATAGGAACTCACCCTCTTTTCTCCCTATACTTCCTTTTATTTGTATCCACCCACCTAATCCAAGTGAAATGCTCTTGAGTCGTTTTCAGCATATAAGGTTTACATGCATTTGGTGCACCCTGTTAAGGCAGGGCAGAGAAAAGGAAGTGGCTAAAGTTTACTGTTTGGGGAAGCGTGAGTAAGAGGGAAAGAGAAAGCAGCCATTTTGTTGCTGAGTATTTAGTGGAAATTCTTCCACGGCTGTATCAATAATGCCTTTGATTAGTCTTCACTCATTCACTTCTCACCTAAAAGCTCCTTTCTGCTGTCCCCAAGCCCATTTAACATTAGAAATTGTCTTGCCTTGTGCTATGTGTTCTGTGTTTGTTTTTCATTCTGTTCTTGTTTTCCTCTAAGGATGGTATATAGTATGAGTTGCATGTATGTTTTTCAACAATCATATTTACAGACCAAAAATGAAAATTCATAGTTAATGTAATGTTTAACATTTTTATTGAATTTAATTACATTCCTTGATGTTTATTTACTGATTTATCTTTGGGGAATTATGCAAGTCATATTTCCCTCATTTATTAGATTATCAAATATGAATGACTAACTTTGGCATGAATTCAAGTAAATAATTTATTTCCCTCATGTTCTTAGCTTGTAGTCAATTAAAATTGTCTTTGGGCAACATTGTATGAAATATTTTGCTGTTGTGTTGCATTATTCTAGTAATGTTTATTGATAATACATTGAAGTTGCATTATAATTGTTCTCATTAAAATTAGTCTGATTATCACAACGTAAATAATCTAAAATAATAGCTTTTAAAATAATTTGAAAGTGTAATTAGTTAGATGGGAAAAAAGAAAACTATATATTGACAAGCTTGACAATGAACTAGGCAATGATGTATTAGCACTGAAAGTCAAAATATACTAACTTAGGCCTTTGTTTCCAGTATATTTGTTTTCCTATTTGTTCAGTTTTATGAGGCTAATATAAAGTCAAGATGTTCTATTATGTTTTAATTAATTTTTCTCAGTATATGAAAAGCAAAATATTTGTAAATTAAACCACATTTTACCAAGCACCCTTGATATATTAATTTAAGGAGTTCATGGTTCCATTAAGAACATATATTAAATCTATAAATAATTAGCTTAATAGCTTATCCAATATTTATAGCAACAATCTACTTGGGGGAATTGACTTTCACTATGTATCTTATTTAAGATGGCACTGCTTAGAATTTTTAATTATGTAAAATGATTCTCAGAAGTTGCTCTTTAGGAATTATATAATTTGTTGGTTTTACTGTTTTGAATTGGACATATAGATTCATGTCTTGTCTGTTATACTAGCTAAAGCACTTTTGTGGTAGGTCTTTCAGGGTCTTAATCCCTTCTATGATTTGCTAACATTAATAACTCAGATGTATTGTGTGATGAAAGAATGAATGAAGGAAAAATTTGTCATCAGTTATAATGATGAGGAAAATTGCAAAAGTAAAATTGAGGTAATTTTCTACTTTCTGTTAGTACTGAATCTTGCTTCTTTAAATATATATTTTATCCATGTGTGAATGTCATAGTTATTTGGCATTTTATTGTGTGCTAATGTCTTAAAGCCATTCATGGTTAAATATTCTATTACATTTTGACAGCATTGTCTTTAAAAGGGTGTCACAGAGTTAAACTCCCATAGATGGGGGCTGATGATGGCTTTGCAGTTTGTGCTGTGTGCTGCCTTACTAGAAATAATCCTATGCAGTTTCACATAGAAGCTTTAAATATACAACATGTTAAAAATAATGGCAAGAATAGTAGCAATGTAAATTTCAAAACAATCATCTAAAAAATAAGGCAGACTTTGCTAACAGATAGAAATATGATGTTAACATATTTTATCGAGAGATTATGTCGTTTTGATCATATGCCCAAGAAGGAGGATATAATCAGACTTTATGCTTTTACTTAGATTCCGTTTTAAGGACTATTCTACTCAGAGCAAGGAGGCATATATACAGTTTTATTTAAATTCTTGCCATTTGGCTCCTATGCCCTGAGGCAGGATTCCAACCGAATTGTAAATAGGAATGTTGCCAGCCTAACAGATGAGCAGAAGGTTCAAAGCCAAGAGTTCATGTTCACATATCAAACGTGTTTACTTAGGGCAGGATTCCCAGTTATAAATCTTCAAACATGTTCAGAAAAACTGTGCCAACATGAAGAGGTTGCCCCCATCTTTAATCCATCTAGATTAAGGATTAACCTTGAATATATTTTTAGAGATGGACCTTAGCCATCTTTTTTTCTATTGAGGTAATATTGGTTTGTAACACTGTATGTGATTCAAAGACATCAGATCACATCTTAAATGCATGTCACCCCACAATACCCATAACTAAGGCACCCTCAACCCTCCATCTGGTTGGTTTTGGATTCATTCATTGAATGGCTCATTCTTTACTCTATGGATTATCTATTAATATGAACAAAAGATGATTTATTATAGCTACAATAATATTTCATATTTTTATATTGATTGCATTTGTGTTATTTTCTATGCCTTTGTAACTTTTTTCATTAATGATAATGTGGCACAGGATGGGTTTTTGCAGGAAATGATTACTGATTTCCTTAGCTTCTTGCAATATTATTTAACTGGAAATGAGACTATAAATAATAACCTGGGCCTCCCTGATGGTGCAATAGGTTAAGTGCAGCTCTCTGGGGCTGTCGCAGGTTGTGGTGCGAGTTTGATACCCGGCCGGGGAGATTCCCACATGGCGCAGCAGACCTCTCCTGCCTCGCCCCCTGCTCCCCTCAGTAGTGTACTTCAGTGGATCTGCCTGTTCTGCTCCCCACTCTGTCTCTGGTGAACCCTCTCACTGTCCCACACTTCTGGCCTACATTCCAGCTTGTATGCAAAAGTAAATCTTAAAAAAAAGGAATAATAACCTACATTTTAACTTACATGATCATAAAATGTAATGTTCCAGTGGGTCACTTTTCCATTGATGACTTCATAAAAATTGTGAAAGAAATTAAGTTGCAAATAATTTTTTGAAAGTCTCAGAATTATGGTTCTTTAAGAATTTGATAGTATTTTTATAATATGTAACTGGAAAATGTTTAAGAGAACACTGTTGGGGAATTACTGTGTTTACTAAAACAGACGAATACATATTTCTAGTTGAAGTTTAATGGAAGTGTAATAAAACCTGCTGAGACTGAGTCTGATTCTCAAAGGTAGTTAAAACACATAGATATTGGTGTTATAATTTAACAAATGATGGGGTCACCACAGTCAAAAAAATGCTAAGTATTCAAAAGCCACAGTTAGCAAAAGAAATACATGCTAAGAGGCACATCATTCTTTTAACTGTTTCCAGTGAGAGTACATGAACTCTCAAAAGGCAAAAATGCTCTAAAAATAAAATTTCTAAAAACTTTATTTTCCACATGAAAGCCAAATTTTAATCTCTAGGATTGTTTTATGCGGTTGCCTCAACATAAGCTACAGTTCTTATGAAAACTTTCTGATTTTTATTGAATAAACAAAGCAAATGTGTTACAGGAATATTAAACAACATCAATGTGCATAAAGAAAATATCTTTCAAGTCATTCTAAATCAAACATCAGACTTACTGTGCAAATATTTTGTGGATATTTGTCCATGAGTGCATACATTAAAATGAAATCCTATTAAATGTACCATATTTTAAAATTTTTTACTTAAAATACATTATGTCCAACTTCTAATTTGAAAGAAACACCAACCTCGTCAAAATAAAATAGGTGGGTTATTTCAGGGTAGTTAGGTTTCAAATTTGCACCTTTAAAAACACTAATTTCTTTAAATGTGTAGCTTGGGGCACATGTCTTAATGTTTTGTATTTTATTCCCCCAGGATCATACCCAGTAAATGATATTCTCTGATTAAACATTACACAGTTTTCTAGCATTTGGAGTTACTATCTAGAAAGTTTACTAAAACAAAAATTTATACCAAATCATGAGGGTGAGACAAAAAATCACTCCCTAGACTTAGAAGTCTCATATTATCTGATCAAAAAATCAATAAATTCCATTTAAAAAAATATTTTTCCTGTGGTTATAAATGACTAAATTATTAGGCCTAGTTTTCATGGTCAGTTTTATACTATGTGAATTTCCTGTTGGATTATAATTCCTAGTGGTAGGAAATTTATTTTGTTTTACCTAACTTTTATCTCCAATATTTAGAACAATTTCCATGACATGGGGGGCATGTATCTTTAACTATTTTGGAGTAGAACTTCTTTCGAAACTGGAGGCTTTGCTTTGCAAACCTGTCACTGCTTTATCAACTAAATTTATGTCTAAATTTTTGGCTGTCATTTCAACAATGTTCACATCATCTTGAGATTCCATCCCAAGAAAACAGTTTGTTCATCCATAAGAAGCAACTTCTCATTCATTGAAGTTTTATCATGAAATTGTAGCAATTCAGTCATGTATTCAAGCTCTGCTTCTAATGCTAGTTCTTTTGATATTTCCACCATACCCACAATACTTTTTACACTGAAGTCTTGAACCCTCCTAAGTCATCCATGAGGGCTGGAATCAGCTTCTCCCATGTTAATCTTGATATTTTGACCTTCTCCCATTTATCACGAATGTTCTTAATGGCATCAAGAATCGTAAATCCTCTCCAGAAGGTTTTCAGTTGAATTTGCTCAGATTCATCAGAAAAGATAAGTTACTATCTATGGAAGCTATAGCCTTTTGAAACGTATTTTTAAATAATCAGACTTGAAAGTCACAATGACTCCTTGTCCAGGCTATAGAATGGATGTTGTTTTTAACAAGCATGAAAGCAAGATCAAGCTCCTATACATGATGGGTTAGCACCAGAGCTCCTAGGTGACCAGATGCACTTTCAATGAGCATTGATATTTTGAAGGGATTTTTTTTTTTTTTTAACTTCCAGAGCAGTAGGTCTCAACAGTGGGCTTAAAATATTCACTAAATCATAAATATAAAAATATTCACTAAACTACTCAATGGATGAGTTGTCTTCCAGGCACTGTTGTTCCATTTATAGATTACATGCAGAGTAGACATAGCATCATTCTTAAAGACCCTCGGGTTTTCAGAATGGTCAGTGATCATTGACGTCAGTTTCATGTTACCAGCTGCATTAGCTTCAAAGAGAATCAGCCCACCTTCTGAAGTTTTGAAGCCAAGCATTGACTTTTCTTAATCTATGAAAGTCCTAGATGGCATCTTCTTCTAGTTGAAGCTATTTTGTCTACATTTGAACATCTGGTATTTGGTGTAGCCACTTTCATCAATGAACTTAGATCTTCTGGAAACTTCCTTGGTTTCTTTAGCAACACTTGCTTTACCTTGCACTTTTCTCTTAAGCAGCCTGTTTCTTTCCTTAAATCTCACAAACTAAATTTTCAAACTTTCCACTGCAGCTCATTTTCTTAAACTCATAAAGCAACTTTTGAAACTTTTTCTCTGCAGCTTCTTTATCTTTTCAGCCTTCAAAACGGAAGAGTGCTAGGATTTGTTCTGGATTAGGCTTTGGCTTAAGGAAATGTTATGGCAAATTTGATCTTTCCAGACTACTCAAATTTTCTCCTTTTCAGCATTAAGGCTGATAGGCTTCCTTATTCTTCATGTGTGCATTGAAATAACACTTTTAACTCCTTTAAGAACTTTTCCTTTGCATTTACAGCTTGCCTAGGTACTTGGCGCTATGTTGAATCATTTCTAGTTTTTTATTTAAGTGAGATGCTAAGACTCTTTCTTTTGATTGAACACCTAGAGGCCATTATAAGGTTGTTAATTGGCCTAATTTTACTACTGTTGTGTCTCAGGGAATAGGGAAACCTGAGGAAAGGAAGGGAGCTAGGGGAATAAACAGTCACTGGGGCATTCAGAACACACATGGCACTAATGGACTAAGTTCACCATCACATAGGGTTGTGCTTCTTCATGCCTCAAAACACTTGGAAGAGTACTAGCAAAGATCACTGTTATAACAGATATACTAATAATGAAAATATTTGAAATATTACGAGGATTACAAACATGTGATGCAGAAACTTGAGCACATGCTGTTGGAAAAATGGCTCTGACAGATTTTCTCAAGACAGGGTTGCCACAAACCTTCAATTTTCAAAAAGTACAATATCTACAGAGCACAATCAAATGAAGTCTATTTGTATAGCATTTTACCTGCCTCCTTCCTCTTCTTTTACTCTAATTTTGTATTTGAATCTATCTTGTTCATTAGCACAATCTGTGTCTTTGTGCCTGGGACGTGTTTGAAGATCTATCTTTTCCTTAACCTCGGGTAATATCACCCATCCTTCTTTATGTATGAAAATATATATGTGACTTCACCTGGAATTTTTTTCTCACAGTATGTCAGGGAACGTTTTTCTTATTCTAACCTGTTACCCTAATATTGTTGATGAATTTGCTTCTTTTTCCTGAAGTTGAATTATTTTATCATATGCAAGATATATGTACATGATAATTAAACACTGGCCAACTGTTGTATGTAAATATTAGATCTGCCATATATCCATATTCATGTAGGTAAAAATCTCCAGATGCATAAACATTTACCCAAATTATTTCCCTTTACCTACTGATTTGTTTTCCAATCAAGATAATGTAATGTGGGGCTGGGGAAAAAAAAAAGAAAATGTAATGTGAGTAGATTTTATTTTTACACAGCAAACGAAATCTTGACAATAATTAATGAGTGAGATACACTTTCAAAGCCTGCTATTGCAGTCCAAGAGTAAAGAACTTATAAAAGATCATAAGTATCGAGCCATACAAGTGTAAGCTCCTATAGCCAGCCCATACCTTTCAGGCAAGTGTATTGTCATTGAAAGAGAAATAACCTCCAGTTCAGATACAGATTATGTTGAATTCACACATGAAATGGTGCTTCTAGATGAGTGTAACATTTCAAAGAGCTGCATCAGATTTGGAAAAGCCCAGAGAGCAAATATGAAATGATCAAGCCCTTGTGCTTGATCTTGGATGTCCTTGGAGATGCCAGGGGTGTGGGCGTGGGGGGGAGGCAGACTGCTCTCCCCTATTTCTGACACAAACAGATGACAGTTTCTCACTCTTGTCTAAGGTGCCACATTAACACAACCACACAATCTGCCATTTGTATGAGTGTGGCTCATTTAAGAGGTGAGTTTCCGTAAGGAATTGGATGAGCAGGGCATTTATTCACGGAGAAGGGAGGAAGGAAAGAAGCCCGGGAGAGATGTTAGATGGTGATGGAGGTCTGATTTCTTACAGAAGAGAAGAAAGGAAGTGCTTTCTGGTTTTAAGACGTGTATAGCGTGGGTCTCAAGCAGTTATCACCTGGAGGATTGTTTCCAGAAATGGCCCATCTTAGCACACCTGTCTTGTATGGTCGTTGTCAAGGACCAGCTGTGGGAAGCATGACACTCATGCCACTTGGTTCTGGATCTCAAAGGGCAGCAATGGAGACCTGATAGGCTTATTGTCATGGCAACCAAGTTATTTTATCCCTGTTTTTCCTTCTGATAGGATGTCACCACTAAATTTCTTCTACTCAGAATTTCTAAATCATTTCTAAAAGATTTAAAAGCTCAGGGATCCAGTGAAAAAAACGAATAGGTGATGTTACTTGATTAAAGTACATCCACAGTGAGAACAATGTAATATAGTCTGGATAAATTGAACATAGATGTGTGGGGAATGAATAAAGAATTTGCAAGTAAAGAGGATCCCCTCATTTAAAGTCAGTTAATGTAAAAATGTATGAGTAAAGGCTCTTCATGTAATTGGGATAGCAAAGTGCCACTAACCACTTATAGGTTACATTTTAAGATGCTGCTCTTTAATGTATTATTTATCATGTTTTGTTCTTTATTGAGAATTTTAGACTATCTCAGAAACACTTCCGGAAACTCTTATGTCCAAAGTAGATGAGCTGCTTTAACAGCTGATCAAAAGGATGTAGTTATACTTTCTTTAAACTAAGAATTCAACTTTATAGCTGATGGAAGCATGAAACAGCTAAAAGTGCTTCTTCTGAAGATGAATGAATTTTTTAAAAAAGCAAATTGACTAGGAAACCTTTAAGGAAGAGAAAATTCTTATCATGGCGGGCAGGGCCATGTTAACTTCCTGTGTAGGGAAGCCGGTCTCCTGCTGCTCCCTTCTTCAGTCCCGTGGGAGAAAGGATGAAAGCATGCAGGAACTCGGGGCGCAGCTGATCCACAGTGCCAGAAAAGACAAATTATAGCTTTGAAGTGCTTGGAAATAGTCACAGAAATGAATCACCCTTGCTAAGGTGGTAATGGCTGATGGCTGGGAGATAAGCAATTCCAGGGAGACTTTGTCGCCAAAAGCTTCAAGCTTCAGAACAAATCATCAGGAAGAACTTCTGACTGACGACCTGAATTCCAAGTGAGTCAGAAGAGAACGTGCTTATTAAAGACCCTGTGCACAATGGGGATGATTTGGGAGGAAGAGTTAAGTAGGATTTAAAATTAATGTGCTGTGTATATATTACTGTTTCCTTATTGAGCTCATTCCAGGGGCATTATATTCTCTCACTGATTTTGCGTTCAAATATATACAATTTTTGCATAGAAAATCTGGGCTATAGGCCAGAGGTACGGGATGGAGGGTTTTGAGAGGATCCACCAGAGCCAGAGTGGGGAGCAGAACAGGTGGATTTACTGAAATATGCTGCTGAGGGGAGCAGCGGCTGAGACCTGTGAGGTCTGCTGCGCTATATGTGGGTTAGCTCCCTGGCCCAAATTGAACTCAGGCCCTAGCAGTGACAGTGCTGAGACTTGACCCCTAGGCCACCAGGGAGGCCCACTTATTAATATATTTTAATGAAAACTTAAAAAATAGTACATAAATTCCTATTAAAAATAATATTAATAAATAATATGTTAATGATATAATAAGGTGAGATATATTTCTAACCGAAAAGCAGTCTCTGGAAAAGCTCATGGTACTGACAGGCACATGTTTGCAAATTGGAATCTTGAACATGTGACCTTGGGCATTTGGGACCTGCCAAAAGGAAAATAGAAATCAAATTGAAATTGAGGAATAGAGAAGCAATGCAGAGACTGCTATATTATTTCATGCATATGTGTCAAAAGACTCTATTCCAGTTGAGAATTACCAAATCAGGATCAATCACATTACTGTTATATATGATCTTTCAATAATTAGGAAAAAATAAATAAAAAGGAAAAGGCAATCTCATTACTATTTGAAATTTATTCATGGAAAAAAGTTTTACATCAGAAGGTTCCCATTAGTGTTCATCATTGAGATTTTTTTTTTAGTGTCAATCCAAATTTGAACATGCTTGCTTTTTATGAAAAGTAGATATTTAGCAACAAATAAAGTCTGAACAATAAAAAAAGCAAGCATCAATAGCATCGTTGAAAGAAAGTTAGGTTCATATCCATATAAAGAAAATTATGGCCCATTCCTAGCTAGCTATCCAGAGAGCACAAAAACACTAATTTGAAAGAAAACCTGTACTCCTGTTTACAGCAGCACTATTTAAATAGCCAAGATACGGAAACAACCCAGATGCCCCAGTACAGTTTGAATGGGTCAGTAGTATATGGCATATTACACGGTGGAATAGTACTTAGTCATTAAGAAGATAAGCTCATGCCATTTTTGGCAACATGGCTGGAACTGGGATTAGTTTAAGTGAAGTGAACAAGACAGAGAAAGATAAATTCTGTATGTTTTCAGTACATGTGGAATCTAAAGAAACCAAACGAAGGATCTGACAAAGACAAACTGTAAGACTGACCCTTGAAAGCAGGATATGAATATGAGATGAGACGTTCAGGAGGGGGTTGTGGTGGAGAGAGTAGGAACAGGCTGAGAGGAGAGCATGGTGGAGTGTGAGGAAGACTATGTGCACTCTGTATTGGTAAAACAATAGTCACCACACCTGAGGACAGAAATCCTGTATTGTGAGAAAACAGACAAGGATGTTAAAGAAATATATAAAAATTTGAGATAATTATTTGCATTCAACCACTTGAATAAGTGATTAACACCAGTTTTTTTATAATATAGTATACTTTTATAGTATACTTTTTTATAATATACTGAATGTAGTGGATTGTGTTGAAATGGATGTTGGATATTGAGGTAACATCTAATTGGAGTTAAATTTTTAATATGCTGTGTATTCACCATCTGGATCTTGTCAAAATTCTTTCTCTAAACTTCTATTTGTCCATTTAAGTTATGGGAATAATGACACTATTTACATAAATATTGAGGAAATATCTCCATGTTGATATTTGAAGACATCAGCGACCATGCAATTAAGTATCCAGCAATTGTTCCCCTCTATACTTCTTGATAAAATTAAGTACTGCTTTATAACTTTAGCATCACTTTCTATTCAACTTAACTCGTTGAGCTTCCCTTTTGTTAAAGATGTGAGGCATTCTTCTGGTTTCCTGCCTCACTGCCCGTTTAACTTTAGGAAAGCTTGCGTCTCTGCAAGTGCTATGTTCCATACTTTCTACTGCTGCATGAAAATTTGAAATACCATAACAAAATAGCACTAAAATAGAAAGATGTTATCTCACTAATAGCTTAGAGGTATAACTGGATGGCCAGCCACAGCCCTAAGTCCTTCATTTTCTCAGTGGACATTCATATCATGACCATTATATGTTGACACTACAAAATCTTATCTTTTACTTGCCAAAATTTTATTTTCTTATATCGGCTGGTCAAAAACTAATTTGAGTTATTACATAGTGATATCATCCAGCCACATAGACTTCATAAAGTTTGCAATATTGAAGATAAAAAAGATAGGTGGAAATAATTAGGTGTGCTAAATCTCCAGTCTGCTATGTAGCTGTGCTGCCACCTCTTCAGGCACTTCAGGCAGAAATTATCTTTCCAAGAAGCCAGATGTTGTGTCAGTTATAGACAGCTTTAAGAAGTGCTCAGACAAAATCATAATAAAGGATCTCTCTTTGTAAAACCATTTCAGCCCTTAATAAACAATAGGCTGTTGTCGATGTTACTAGTACTGAAAAGAAAATACTGCAAGCTAAGTATTTTATATGCTTTCATTAATTCATTCAGCAAACAGTTAGTGGGCATATGCTTATGTGAGAAGCACAGTTCCAAGCACTTGAGATGTCGGTGAATAAAAAGGGCAAGGATTTTGCCCTTGTGGAGTTCTAGTTGAGAACATACTAGTAGTGGCACATTCTAGTAGAGAAAAATAACGTAAGTACAACACACACATTAATATGGGGAATGCACACATATTTTTGAAGGGGACGCATGGTAGAAAATAGGCATAGTCGGTAAAGTTTGTATTGTGGAATGCAAACTTAATTAGAATGATCAGGGCAAGCTTCATTGAGAAGTTGACATCTGTTCAATGATTTGATGTAATGAACTTAAAAAACCCTCTTTTTCCAAAATGAAAAGATTTGGAAGTCCTTGAGTGTAAGTTTTCTTCCTGTCGTTTTATTTGCTTTCATTATAAAGGCTCTAAATTATTGCAAAGGACGACTCCAATACCAGTAATAATCTCAATCACTCAGGTAGATTGCTTAGTTTTGAAAAATATTAATGTTCCCCTTCTTTTTCTTATCTCCAAGTTGTAAGCTACCTCCTTTTATAGTATTCTTCTGTTTGTCTCCATATGGCGCATAGTCCTATCAGTTCTCAAATTCATCTTCTTATATTGCTAAACCCACAGAAGTCATGAAATTTGGCAATATCAATTTGCCATTGCATGAAAAATACCTACGATTTGACAGCATACACAGGACACTTAATTCAAGATTGGTTTTGTATATATTGGCAAGCTGGATTTTATGTTTTAACAAGCTAGAAGTAACCTTTGTGAAGTTATTTGATAGGCCATGATTTTGTTGACCTACGTAATCACAAAATAGAATATATTTTGCTTAGGAAAATTGAAATTTTTGTTTCTATATTAAAAAACAATATTGTTGGGAGTAAAAAATCTCTAGGACTTTGTTTTCTTTGGATTAAATTAAATGAAAAATATCAGAAAATGTATCCAGTAAAAGTTACAGATTCTTATTTTGTTTTGTTTGTTTGTTTGTTTTTCATTGCCTTCCAAAATGAAAAGCCTGGTGCTGCCTTTAATGTGTAGGCAGTAAGACGTATTATTATGAGGGGAATGTTTCAATTTAAAATGTTTTTTTCTTTTTTCTTTTGGTATATATTTTTATTGTTATTTATGTCTTTTACATTTTGTATTCCCCTTGGGTAACCCACCACCAATTCACCTGTGATCCATCTCCGTGGCCCCTTGTGTTCTTTTCTTCTCCATTTGGTGCCCTTATCCTCCCCCCTCCCCCACCCCCCCGAGTGTCTCTCTTCTATTTGGTTTCCTTATAGTCCTGTTATAAGTGAAAACATTCAGTATTTTTCTCTTTCTTTCTGGCTTATTTCACTGAGTGTGATCTCTTCTAATTCCATCCATGTCACTGCAAATTGCATGCGTTTATCTTCTTTGAATGCTGAATAGTATTCCATTGTGTATATGTACCACATCTTCTTGATCCAGTCATCTATTTTTTGGACATCTGGGTTGTTTCCATACCTTTGCTATTGTGAACAGTGCCGCAGTGAACATATGGATGCATGTATCCTTTTGGATTAGTGTTTTTGTGTCCTTTGGGTAGATTCCCGAAAGTGGTATTGCTGGGTCGTATGGAAGCTCCATGTTTAGCAGTTTGAGGAATCGCCATACAACTTTCCATAGTGGTTGGACCAGTTCGCATTCCCACCAGCAGTGCAGAAGAGTTCATTTTTCTCCACATCCTTTCCAGCATTTGTCGTTGCTTTTATTTTTAATGTGAGCAATCCTCACAGGTGTGAGGTGGTGTCTCATTGTGGTTTTGATTTGCATTTCCTTGATTATAAGTGATCTTGAACATTTTTTTCATGTACCTGTTGGCCATTTGCTTCTCTTCTTTGGAGAAGTGTCTTTTTAGCTCTTCTGCCCATATTTTGACTGGGTTATTGGCCTTGTTTTTGTTGAGTTGTGTGAGTTTCTTGTAAATTTTTGTTATCAGTCCTTTATCAGATGTATTGTGTGCAAAGATCTTTTCCCAGTTGGTAGGGTGTCTATTAGTTTTGGTTAATGTCTCTTTTGCTGTACAGAAGCTTTATATTTTGATGTAATCCCATCTGTTCATCTTGTCCTTCACTTCCTTCACTTTGGGGGATGTGTCTTTAAGCAATTTACAGATTCAACGCTATTCCAATAAAAATCTCAATGACATTCTTCAAAGAAATAGATCGACTACTGATGAAATTCATATGGAACCACAAAAAAACTTGCATAGCTAAAGCCCTCCTAACTAAAAAGAAAGAAAACGGAGGAATTTCACTCCCTGATTTCAAACTATACTACAAAGCCATAATAATTAAAACAGCATGATACTGGAACAAAAACAGACACAAAGACCAATGGAACCGAATAGAATACCCAGAATTAAAGCCACATATCTATGAACAACTAATCTTTGACAAAGGAGCAAAGAAAATGCAATGGAACAAGGGCAGTCTATTCAATAAATGGTGCTGGGAAAACTGGACAGCCACATGCAAAAAAATGAAGCTAGACTACTACCTCACACCCTACACAAAAGCCAACTCCAAATGGATAAAAGACCTGGATGTAAGACCTAAAACCATAAAATTTATAGAAGAAAATATAGGCAAAACTCTTCACAACATACATCTTAGCAAAATAATTTTTTTTCTAATAAAAGAATCAACATTAGAAGAGACTCTAATACAAGAAGTCCCTTAGTGGGCCTTGTCATGCCCTTTGAAAACTACTTATCCAAATGTAAAAACGTCACATAAGTGCTCATTTAAGTCAGGTGTCCCTATTTCTTTTCTGAGGCTAGGTGAGCTGTATTCGAAGGATATGTAAAGTTGCCTTACTTGACCTTAGCAGATGTGGAACTTTCTTTAAATACACAAAAGCTGTTGTGCACGGTGCTCTATGTGAAAGTGTGAGAATGTATCTTTACACACCAGAAGTTCACTCATTATAGTATCTCTAGCTCATTTCTTGTTAAAGGATCACAAATTACATTGAAAATATGTTCCACTATTTATTTTATGTTGATGGTTATCTGATGTGATTTATTTCTGGCATTGAGACAATGTATTTTGTCATATGGTTTGAAAATTGGACATCTGCAATGGAGTGTTACATATGAAAGAATAACAACCATTAAATTTATAGGTAAGTGGCTAAGACGGTATATCTTACAATGTTTGTGTATGCCCAAGTGCTTGATATACTGATATTACATCCTTTTCATGTCTTAACTTATTATGAATACATAGCCCAAGAAGTTCTCTTCAATAATCTACTGTTTTATCTTTTATCTGTGCATTTGAACTTTAATGCCTGATGAATCAAACACTTTCATCAATAAGATGAAAAGATTTGCTTTGTATTATTCTCAATTTAAAAAATAAACTAGTGTATTCTGAAGATTGGAGGCAAATAGGCAGAATTCCAAGGTATTCAATGAATTGTGCATATTCATCAGGGATAAATATTGATTATGACCTGGAAACACTTTTCACTAAAAATTTTCCTTTTGCCTTAAGAAAGGAAGAATATGTTGCTAAAAAGTTTCTGTCACAAGTATTATGTCACTGGTATAGATGCCTACAATTTCAGTAATAAATGGGAGTAAAATTCAAAATTATATTTAGAGGTTATTTTTGTTCCTAATGGCATCACGTGACCATTTTCTATTCCTTCATTTGTAACCAATGTATGAAATCATAGTCTCTGATGATAAACACCAACATTTAAGTTCTGTTCACTTTTGTTAATTAAAAAGCTAATTTCCATGAGCAACACTATTTCTTTAAAATATTTCTTGATAAAATTTTGTTTCTTTACCATTTGTCTATAAAACTATCTAATTTCAGAAGTATAGCTTTATACTTTTATATGTGTATCTGCTTTATTCACCCACCACCAAAGTGCTAGTACTGTTGCAGAATCTCATTGACCACCTGTAGCTTTTCTTCTCACCCTTCTTCCCTTTCCCCCCTGGTAATCAGCATATTTTTCTCAGAACCTAAGAGTTATTTTTGTTATGCTTTGCCAGTTTGGTTTCTTAGGTTACTTATATTTCACAAAGGAGTGAAGACCTTTGCTCATTGTCTTTGACTTCTGACCTAATTCACTTAGCACAGTCATATTAACTTCCCTCTACATTGTATAAAAAGACATGATTTTATCTTTTTTATAGCTAAGTAGTATTCCATTGAGTATAAATTTTTGTGTGTGTACATGTCTCCTAATTTATCTAGTCATTTTAGATGATTATTTAGGTAGTTGTCTTGGCTATTGTGAATAATGTTGATATAAATATAGGAGTACATATATCTCTTCATAGTAATGTTTTTATAGTCTTCAGATAAATACCTAGCACAGATCAGAAGCAAAAATAAGAATTAAATGGGACAACAACAGAATATTAAAGAGGAAGAAAAAAAGGAAAGAATCTGTTGTTAAATAAAAATGAGTTGTTATAGTGCAGAAAAAAAAAAGATTATTACAGTTAGAGAAAGTTTGATAAAACCATTATAATGGGCAGAAAACAAAACAAACAAAAACTAAAAAACTGGAGCAGTCATTTAGGAAAAAAAATGAAGAAACTGAGAAAATTATCTAAATTTAAAGACAGATAGAAATACATGAGAAAAGAAAAAGAAAATGAATGATAAAACAACCAGAAATCAAAAGATAGAATGTCAGTTATTAGGTCTCGTCTATCAGTAATCCCTGAAGCATGAAGTCTGAACTCACCAATTAGAAAACACAGTGATAGGGTGGACAAAAAACAAACAAACACATGATGTATCTATATTATGCATACAGGAGTTTCACATCAGATCTACAGGTAAATAAAGAAGCATAGTAAAAGAATGAAACAAGATATTTCAAGCCCATAAACACAGAGAACAATTTCGTAACTGCTACTCTCATAACTGATAAATTAGACTGTCACCCCAAAAGTAGTAAGTGACAAAGACTGGCATTATATAATGATCAAAGAAGGGACAGTTCATCAAGAAGATATAACTGTCATTAACATGTGTGCAGCCAAAACAGTACCTCAATACATAAAACAATTATTAGCAGACCTAAAAGGATGCATCAACAGCAGCACGGCTATGGAAGGGTATCTGAGCACACCACTTAAATCACTGGACAGATCATCCAGATGGAAAGTAAACACAGAAATAATGGCCTTCAATGAAGTAATGGATTAAGTGGATTTAGTAGACACATATCCTAAACGAAGTTAATACACATTCTTTTTAAATATTGATACAAATTTCCAGTGCAGAATCTGACATTGGTAAAGATCAACTACTAAAAAATAACTCTGCTCATCTAAGTTAAAATACATATGACTTCCGGACAAAGTAAAAGCTTCAGGGTGTGTGTAAGAATTTTGAGTGTGTTTGTATAACCTTTGAGGATGAGGGGCCAGGAGGAATGTGGTAGAGAGGAGAGATTTCTTTTCTCTTGTAGAGAGAAAGGATCTGTGAAAGTGTGTGACATTTAATGTCCCCTAAAGAAGTATTGTCGTCTGGAGTCTACAATTCCTCATCTCTTCTTGCTCTTCCTTTAATGGTTCCACCCACTCTGCATTGTATTATATTCTTACTGTAAATAATTTATTTTAAAAAACTTCTTTCAATGTGATAAACATTCCTGCTCTTTCACTAGACTCTGGTCAACTGTCCAAGTTTCTTTTTTTTTTTTTAGAGATTTATTTATTTATGCATGCAAGCTGGGATACAGGCCAGAGGCATGGGACTGCAAGAGGGTTCACCAGACACAGAGTGGGAAGCAGAACAGGCAGATCGATGGAAATCCACTGCTGAGGGGAGCAGCGGGCGAGGCAGGAGAGGTCTGCTGCACCATGTGGGAATCTCCCCGGCCGGGCGTCGAACTCGCGTCTCCACTGCCAACAGCTCCATAGTGCAGCGCTTTACCACTGTGCCACCAGGGAACCCCCCCCCCCCAGTTTCTTTCTTAAGCTCGTTTCAGTCAAG
>PVIJ01006085.1:72515-96234 GCA_004024925.1 Scalopus aquaticus
CAGGGAACCCCCCCCCCCCAGTTTCTTTCTTAAGCTCGTTTCAGTCAAGGTTTATCTCTCAGTGTCCCAGCAAGAAATTATCTCCCCCACACACATTTTCTGTCAAGCAGGCTCACTCCTACAGCAAACATAAACTGATAAAGAAAATTAAATGTTTTTCTTTGCTGCCCATAGGCACAAGATTTCACTGATCTTTCATTAATCGCTTTGATGATTTTATTCTGAGACTTCCTGCCAACCTACATTTTGATCAGTATTTTCTCTTACATTTTAATTGTCTGTAAGACAAAGATTTGCCTAGATGTTTGTCTTTGAACATTGTAATGAAGCAATTAATAGATGTCTTTTGTTGTTAATGAATTTGTTGCTCCATGCTATGTGATCTCATTTCATATGCAAACATACTTGAGAGGGATGTTAGATGTCAGAAAAAGATATTGCATAATTCACTCATAGTCACATAATTATCTGTAGATTTAAACTAGATCGGTGAGAGGGTCCTTTTGCTGGCATTAACCACCAAAAAGGCTTTGTTTAAAGAAACAGTTAGCAGTGTGTTCATGTATTCAAAATGCCTATCATTTTTTAAATATTATATCTAACTTTTTCCTGTCTAAAAAGCCTCTGTGTCTCATTTAGATCTTTTAAGCACTGTACCTCAACATTCTCACTTTTAAGATGGGGCTATCTTAACAGTAAGTAATCACTATTTAAAAATATTCTTCCATAATGCAAAATAATATGTAGAGAAAACTTGTTAGTATATTTTTCTCTAAGTCTGCATTAATTTTTTTCCTCCATATTTTAGTTGCTTGATTATATACTTTAATTCTCATTTGTTTGCTGAACAAATATTTACGATGCTCCACTATGTTCCAGATACTCTTCTAGGTGCTGGAGATACAGCACTAAGAAACTCAGACAAACATTCCTGTCCCTTTAGTGGGAAGATTCAGAAAAATAAATAAATTAGTTGAGACATGGGCATAACAGATGATAAGCAAAACAACAGGGTTATGAATCTTATGGGGTGATGAGGAACAAAAGTTTGCAATTTTTTTAATAAGAAGGTCAGGAAAATCCTTACTGAGAAAGTGAACTTCAAGAAAAGGTCAAAGGAAATAAGGATGATAATTATGTGAATATCTGGGGGCAGATTATCTCTGGCAAATGAAAGAGCAAATGCAGAGTTTCTTGAGGCAATAGGGCATTCAACTTATTTGAAGGACGGTAAGAAGTCAACAGTGTTTAGAGAGAAAGAAGGAAAGATACTGGGACATAAAGTCAGGTGTAGTGGAGGAGCGTCATCTAAGAGCTCGGAATTTGGATATGCCTTTTGCTCATAAGAGCTTTGAGCAAGGTACTTTGCCTATTGTAGGTTAAGTAATTGAACAAGAGAAAAATCACGTACAGTTAGACTGCTCTAATCCACTGACCAGGTGAGAAGGAATGATGGTGTTGACCAAATGGTGGTTATATCCCTAACAAAGGTAAATTTTCATGTGTTTTTAAGATTGAGATGCCAGTTTGTACTTGTGAGTGTAATGTTGGTGAGAGAAAAGGAGAGGAACCTGGACTATGTACAATATTTTAGTTCTGAAAAACTGAAGGAATAGAGTTTCCCTTTATTGCAATGTAGGAGTCATTTGTGCGTGCATGTGTGTGTGTGCGTGCATGTGTGTGTGTGTGTGTGTGTGTGTGTGTGTTGTAGGTATTGGTAATTTGTTTAAATAATAAGCTTAACATAATTATTAGATCTCAAAATCTGCAATCTGGGCTACTGCCTGCCTTCATTGCATAAGCATGTAGTTGTCAGGTTCATTTGATTCTGCATTTGCCAGCTTTTTCCTTCCTGTTCTCATGTTAAAACTTTTGAAATGCAGTATTAATAAGGATATATCCATCCCAAATATGTTCAAAGATGTTCTCTTCCCTTAAGCACTCATTTCCTGTTCTGCTATTTAAGTAAGTTATTCTGACACCTGACCTCAAACTTTAATCTTTTAAATTCATTGACTTCCTTGCTCATTATGATGGGAATCACCAAATACTTCCTTACCCTCCAACCCAAATTAATTTTCTCAAACTCCTTTTCACTCAAGATATTCCAATTATTCTTAAATGTGTTCTCAGTTCCCACTATCGACAGGAACTAATCACTTTCAAACCCTCATCTTCTAAAGTTTTTTCATACTATTAATGAATTTTAAATTGTGTTTTCCTTACAAAGTTATTCCCCTGAAGATCATAATTGGCTGGAAAAAGATAATCCTGCTAGGTTGAGATGTACTACCCTTCTGTGTCAAGGTACAATTCACTGCACAACACTGGCAGAGACTGACTCTTTTGGGCCATGTTGTCATACTAATGCAATTGATGCTAGATAAATTCTTAAAATACTTATTGTATTTGCATTTTAAGTTCAGTTTCTTCATCTGAATAAATACAATTGTTCATAAGACCAATAAGGTAAGGACTACCTTTCAAAAAGGAGATATTTTGATGCCACATACATGTGTGTGTATCAAAATACATTTTCTATCAATGTTATAATTGTATGCCCTCAGACAGATTTTTATAACTAGGCAATTTTGGTGTTGGTTTGTTTTTTCTTCTGTAATAGATCCCCTGAGAAACACAGACCGAATTATCACTAAGAATGACCTTTTATTACAAGAATTATTTTATATGTCTATTCCTACCACAAAAGACTTAGGTCTAAAAGGAATAAAAGTCAGTATCTCAATGGAGGGATAGTGAAAACACAAAGTAAATGATCTATTTGGGGAAGGTGGAAAAAATTACGCTAACAGAGTGAAAAAGTCAAATGTTCTACAGTTTTAAATGTTACTAGACTCAAATTAAAGAAATGTACAAGCTTTGACTAAGGATCTAAGTTAGGCAGTGTAAGTTAAAAATAAAATAAGTCTAGGAATAACTGACATCAAGTTAGTTGAATACAAATCAAATCATGTGTAGAAATAAATTCATACTAAGAATGCCACCTAAAGGATGTGACAGAGCAAAAGCAAACTTCACCCACTGCAGACTAGACCTTGGACTAAGTAGTCCAAGCTGGGGCGGATTCAGCTCTAGTAAGAACCTAAGGTTGGTATACAGAAGAAGTATTTTAAATATGGGATTAACAGAATTATCTAGAATAACGGCATGCATCAAGAGAACACAAATATCAATAATCATTTTTTAATGTCTGGTTACTGCCAGTAGGAAACTAGGACCTTAATTTATCTTATATAAATTCAGTTTAACACCGTGCAGTAGGTATTATTATTCTCAAGTTATGGAAGAAGCTCAGACTCAGAGAGTTAAAACATGTCTTTAAAAAGACATGCTGATTCTCATACAAATGCAAAATAATCAGCTGAGGATTTTATTTCACTCACTAATGGGGTGACTGATAAGATGATACACAGGTTCAAAAGGAATTCAAAGCTTTGTCCACACAAACACACACACATAAAGAAAAATGAATGTATTGAATGTATTTGATAGACAGTAAGTTGCCTTTGTTTTGTTTTACTTTAATTTAAGTGCCTTTTGGGGGCCAGATTGATTGTCTCTCAATCGGGCAGACAGAATGTGTGTATTTTTGGATTGTAGACAGCAAAGTGACCAGCTAGCAACAGAATCACCTCATTGTAAGACTGTGTTGCACAGTGACTAGCTTTTTATTGGAAATTCTGGCTCATTTACAAGTCTGTCACAATTTTTTTCCCCTTATAAATGAATTGCTCAGTCTTCAGGGAGGATTTAAATGTCTCTCCTGAAAATTTAAAGTCCACAAATTCACACTTGGATTTGAACAGGTTCATTCTCTTATAAATTGAGGGGCAATGGGTTTGGTTTCTCCTTTTAAATGCATGTAATATATGTGGACAGTAGTGAGCTGGTTTTAAAGGTGCTATCCCCTAACCATAGAAATTGGCCCTGGTGAAACTAATCAGTTTGAATGAGGATCGATGCTGCCACCTTACTTCATTTGCGTGTTGCTCTCAGGACACTAATTGACCTACTTTCCCTAAGTTTAGCTATATAAGCATTTTCATAGAAGTCCCTTTTATGAACATTCAAGTCAATTATGATATTGAGCACCAGGATTGTAGATACTGTAAAAGAAAAATGAATTCTATCTGTGTGATAAATTTCTGTTACAGTCCACAATGCTTGCAAATAATTACAATGAAAACTGTTTAGAACAGCAGTTGCTTATATAGTGCTTGGGGGGAAAAAAACAGGGAACAATACAAGTGCATAAATGCAAAAGAAGTTAGTCTAGTGCTATACTATATATGGGATATTGAATTTTTGAGAAAAATAATTTTCCTCTGCATATGATGTATAGCAAAAACGCCAAAGGGTAAGAATTTAGTCAGCTAGGTATGATTTATAACTGAGTTGGAAAACATATCTTAGTATCTGTAGATTGTACTGAATTTCAAGCACATAGAGCATACAGATACTTCTGATAAAAGATGTCCGTGCACTATTTAATGCTAAGTGCAGTCTTGTGAAACAGAATAAAATCACTTGCTTTAAATAGCCACTCTTCAAGGCAAATGCTGTGTCATTCAAGTGAATTTATAAATGAAGGACCCAAGTTAAGGACTAAAGAAAAAATAAGTCTTAAAATTTCAGTACACATCATATCCCTCCAAATAATTCCTAGGTCTACAGACAAGACTGTCATCTAATAGCAAAATACACTACAGGCAATAGCCTTAAGTTTTATTCCCCCATGCTTGGGTTTTTTTTTTTTTTAAAGATTTATTTATTTATACATACAAGCTGGGGTACAGACCAGAGGTGTGGGGCGGCTAGAGGGTTCACCAGAGATGGAGCGGGGAGAAGAACAGGCAGATCAGAGATACACTGCTGAGGGGAGCAGTGGGCGAGGCAGAAGAGGTCTGCCGCGCCATGTGGGATTCTCCCCGGCCGGGTGTCGAACTCGCATTGCAGCTGCAGACAGCTCCACAGCGCAGAGCTTAACCGCTGCGCCACCAGGGAGGCCCCATGCTTGGGTTGTTTTTAAGTGCTTGATCCTTTCCTTTCACTGCATGGATTATGTTTTAGTACTTATTCACATCTGAGATTGAATATAGACTGTATGTGAAAGACCATCTGTGTCATATCATTTCAACCTGGTCTTCTTTTTAAACTGTTTGATTATTACCATACTCCTTGTTGCAAAAGAATGCCTCTATGTTTTTATATTCATTAAGAGTTAACTTTGCACCCTTTGACATGCAATGTTATAAAAGGCATGGAAGTCATAGGCAAATGTCTTGCAAATTTTCTCCATTCTATGTACCTGAGAGAGTTAGCATAACACATTTTGTTATGAAGACTATAATTTCAAAGTGTCACTGTGAAAACCAAAGCAGAGATTTAGGATTGCTGAGCCAAGCTACTTTTTGTAAATTCATTGGGGTCTTTGAAGAATTATTTTTTTCATTGGACTTGATTTGGAATCTGTAAATTAATAGTCAACTTTAATTTTACAAGGGAGTGTTGTTTAAAAGAGTTGATATTTATTGCACAATTATATTCAGGGCACAAGTTAGCAGTTTATATAAGCAGTTCCATTTAATCTTGACCAAAACACTTTAACAGAGTAATGAAGTGAACATTGAGGAGGAAGAATATGAAACTTCAAGAATTATGGAAATTATCCTGTTAGAATTATGAAGTTGTAAAGCCAAAGCTTTCCTCAAATCTGCTTGAAAACAAACCATGGATTTTTTAAATATTAAATGGTATAAAATATAGAGTAGTTCTCCCTTACTCAAGGGGGATTCATTCCAAGACCCCCATCCCAGTAGATATGCCAGAAACTGCCAGGGATAGTACCAAATTCCACGCACACTTTTTTCCCTATGCGGGCATGCATATGATAGTTTAATTTATAAATTAGTCATAATAGGAGACTAACAATAGTATCTAAAAATAACAGAAAACAATTACAACAATATACTGCAATGGAATTATATGAATGGGGTGTCTGTCTGTCTGTCTTTCTATCTCATGGTACATCATATTTTTGCACTGCAGTTGACCATAGGTAACTGAAACCAAACCATGGAAAGCTAAGAAACAGAGAAAACTTGGATAAAGCAGAGCTATGAGGAATTTATATCTATTTTCTAGGTTCTTATTAAACTTCAGTTTTAGTTTTCTTTCTGTTCTACTGTATGAACCAATAATTATAACAGTAACCCATATTTTGAATAATCAGTGTTTTGTTTTTCTCAACTGCTCGTTGCTTGCTATTCTACACTTCCGGTTCTTGTTAGTAGGACAACAAGCTAATTGTTTGCTAATCTTCACTTCCGTTTCTCATTACTGAGTCCACTTGCTTCTTGGTTGCTAATTGACCCTTCCACTTGTTGTTATTGAGCCCACCATCTCCTATAATTGTTTGCTAATCTGCACTTCTGGTTCTTGTTATTAAGCCCATGCCCACCTTGCTTTGTGATTGGCTCTACTGGTTCTTCTTACTGCTCCTGTTCCTTCTTGTTTGCTAACCTGAACTTCCTACTTGTACTTGTTATGGAACCCATCTGCTCCTTATTTGCTAATTCTACCCTTCCCAATAATCAGTGTTTTTAATGTAGTTAGTCTGTTCATCGGTATGCAAATCAAAGTTTCTATTCACTGGTATAAGATACAGTGTCGTAGTCTCACATTCTTCTGTTTGTAGTAAGAAATTAGGATCACCTTCCAATAATGTCTTTTTTTCTTTCATAAAATGGTCTTCAGCCATATGACCTTTTACACACATTTCTTAGTTAAAGGTTATAACCATGGAGACTTACTCATGAGTCACAGCATCCTTTGGCTAAAATATATTCGGTATATATATTGAGTAACTTTTGAAAGATAAATGTGTGAAAATAATGGTTCTGGGGTGTCTTTCTGAAAGTAGGCATTTGTTTTAATCATGTAGGGGAGACAGGGAGCGTTTTGAGTATGGGTCTTTACTAAATCTTTATTATTGATGTTGATTCAACCATCTATTTCTACTTTGCTGTCTCTGTATACATAGAAAACATGCCTGTGATTCTCTCAGTAACATGTTCCGGGCTCCCTGGTGGTGCAGGGATTAAGTCTCAGCACTATGAAGCTAACAACAGCCACTGCAGCATGAGTTCAATCCTTGGCCAGGGAGCTTCCCGCATGGCGCAGCAGACCTCTCCTGTCTCCTGCTGTGCCCGCTGCCCCCCTCAGCAGTTTATTTCCCGGCGATCTGCCTGTTCTGCTCCCCATTCTGTCTCTGGTGAATCCTCTCACCCCTCCCCCCCGCCGACCCCTCTGGCCTACACCCCAGCTTGAACGCATAAATAAATGAATCTTTTTTTTTAAATATTTATTTTTACATGCAAGCTGGGGTACAGGCCAGAGGCGTGGGGCGGCGAGAGGGTTCACCAGAGACAGAGCGGGAAGCAGAACAGGCAGATCAGAAATACATTGCTGAGGGGAGCAGCGGGCGAGGCAGGAGAGGTCTGCCGCACCATATGGATCCTTCCTGGCTGGGCGTTGAACTCGCATTGCGTGCTGCCAACAGCTCCACAGCGCAGTGCTCAACCGCTGCGCCACCAGGGAGGCCCCAATAAATGAATCTTTTAAAAAAATAACATGTTCAAAGAAAATGACAGAAAGGAAAGAAAAAAAGAAAGGAACAGAGTGGAAAAGGAAAGAAGACGGGAAGAAAGCAAGTAAGATAAGGACCAATATAATCTTATGAGAGGAAGAAACCTTAAAAGTAAATTAGTTATCAGAAAAGCACAGTAAGAGAGGATTGCATCTTTGGGGCCTCCCCGGTGGCGCAGCGGTTGGGCGCTGCGCTGTGGAGCTGTCGGCAGCTGCAATGTGAGTTCGACGCCCGGCCGGGGAGAATCCCACATGGCGCGGCAGACCTCTCCTGCCTCGCCCGCTGCTCCCCTCAGCAGTGTAGTTCTGATCTGCCTGTTCTGCTACCCGCTCTGTCTCTGGTGAGCCCTCTCGCCGCCCCACACCTCTGCCTGTACCCCAGCTTGTATGTATAAATAAAAATAAATCTTTAAAAAAAAAAAAGAGAGGATTGCATCTTTGAAAATAACATTAAAGACCCTTTCTTAAAGTATGAAGATGTTTCCGCCTGAGGAGTGTTTTATTTCTCCAGGAGTTTTGTTTTCCATATGTCCCAAGGTGTAGATATTGAAGGAAGGTTAGAGTTGAAATAAAGATGCTAATCTCAAATGTCACCTTGTCTTTATGGATGTGAGACTTGTTAATTCTTTCTAGAGTTACAAAAATAAGCAGACAATAGCATGGTCTGGAGTAGAAGAAAGTTTGGGGAATTGGATTTAAGAAAGCTATTGACCCAATACAGAGTTCCTTCTGCCTCCCTCTTCTGGGCTGGAGAAGACTCCAACGAAAATCTTGCTTGATTATTCGAATATGATTCTAAACTTAAAGAATAAACATCTATTTGTTGAGTATAGAACTTGTTGAATATTGAACCTAGAGAATGTATGTGATTGTTCCTAGATTGAAGAAAACAAAGAAAGAAAGAAAGGGCAATGAAAAAAGAACATACCATTCTAGGGGCCTATAAAATATCTACCAAGAATCAATGAGTCTCCAGGGTTGAGAGTAAAGTCATAGCACTTCTCATTCATCACCCCCAAAATATGATCCAAGATGTCAATTTCGGTGATATAAACAAAGTGTATCTTTGTTGTCTTCAAGTACCTTGGAAGGGCAGGGGATTCTCAGGGAGAAAGTTGTGGACAGTGACTAATAATAATACTAATAATACTTGAAGTTGATTGAATATTGACCTAACTGTTACTGTTCAAAACGAGAGTGGCTGGAATACCTTAAAAGAACAACATTCTTTTTCTCCAGAAACAGAAACAGGACTGGAAAAGGAAAATTCGGTTCTGTTAGGAAACAGAATTTTCAGTTTCACAAATTCTTGTTTCTGACTCTGCAATTCATCTCCGCTCCACTTCTACACAGTCTCTCTTCTGAGACTCACCTTAACATAGACTTTGGGTGAGAATGCAGAGATTATAGTAATCTCTGAGAATAAATTTAGAAAAGAGCAACAAGATCTGTTTAAGGAAAAGTAGCTGCAGGTAAAAGAGGCTCTTGATTTTTTTTTAAGGATTTATTATTTATTTATTTATTTATTTATTTACACAAGAACTGAGCCGTAGGGCAGAAGTGCACTTGTGTGTGTGTGTGTGTGTGTGTGTGTGTGTGTGTGTGTGTCTATACTCTGGATTCACCAGAGACAGAGTGGGGAGCAGAACAGGCAGATCTACTGAGATACACTGCTGAGGGGAGCAGCGGGCAAGGCAGGAGAGGTCTGCGCTGCACCATGGGGTCAGCTCCCTGGCCGGGGATCGAACTCATGCTGCAGTGGCTGCTGATAGCTTGATAGCACTGAGACTTAATGACTTATGTCCCCAGGGAAGCCCTGACTCTTGATTTTATATGATTCTTCATCTGTCTTGCTGTGTCAACACTCACTCCCAGTGAGCCCATTCAGATCTTTATGGGGAGCAAAGCAAACACAAACATGCTATGGAATAGCTACCAAGACCACACTAGAAACAGCCACATTAACATGGTGTCACTTACAATAATGCAGTGCTCGGTCTCCTTAGTAACCCAGCACGTGTCATGCAGTGAACTACATGAAAGTGGCTTTGGAATTACGGAGGATTAATTGTCATACAGACAGATATCAAAAGCCTGTGTCTGTCATGGTTTTATCAAGGTTAATGAAAGTGTATAATTGAATGTAGGATGAGCTAAGTGATTAGAGCATCATATCAGCGGCCAGACAGGAAGGGAAAGCTATCGAAGATCCCACAATGATTAGCGTTCTGACTTTGTTCCTCTTAGAGTTTTTAAAAATTTTCTCAGCACTACACAGAGTTTCTATGTTACAAAGATGGATGTGCAACTTTGCACACCTTTTTTTGTTTGAAATTTATTTATTTTTGCATACAAGCTGGGGTGTAGGCCAGAGGTGTGAGGCGGTGAGAGGGTTCACTAAAGACAGAGTGGGGAGCAGAACAGGCAGGCTGACTGAAGTACACTGCTGAGGGGAGCAGCAGGTGAGGCAGGAGAGGTCTGCTACGCCATGTGGGATGCTCCCTGGCCCGGTATCGAACTGGTGCTGGTGATGCTCTGGATAGCTTCATAGTGCTGCTCTTTAACCTGTTGCACCACCACGGAGGCCCTGCACTTCATTTTTGAGAAAGTTTTGTGTGTTGTCAAGTTTGGGTCGGCAATCACAAAAATTCTACATGGTCACTTACATTTCAGATTTTTGTCCTTGCTCAGCTGGGATGATCATATCAGAGTTTAGCAGTGAGATGAAGACATTTTCTCTTCATGCAAGTCAAGTCCCTAAACTTTCATTTTTTAAGAGGGAAATAAGAAAATGTACAGAAATAGAACAAATATGGATGACTTCTCGAAGAGAGATAATCAGTCTATGAAAGTTCATGGAATGACCAATTCCAAGACTCAGCTTTTTGAATTGTGGCATGGGGGACGTGTCTAATGATGTGAACATGAGTTTGAATTGGAGTCAATAAAGATTCAAGTGGAGAAACCACACAAGTGAGTTGGAAAGAGTTGGTTTTAACTTGATCAGAGATTACAAAACCCAAATAGTAGAAGATGAATAAAACAGGCAGAACTTCATGTGCCAGTTAAGGTAGGTGTATTTCCTCTGACAGAAACTGAGTAATTGAAACATTTCTACAGAGGAATAGTGGAATGGGTACTGTGTAACTCATTAAATCATGAATTAGGGAAGCTGAATAGGAACTGGTAAAGCATTTCAGGATCTTGAGGAAGTGAATAGTCATCAAATCAGAGTTTTCATGGGATGAACAGGTGTGTGGGGGTTTGAATATACAGTTATTTTAAGCACAGCAGCTTCAAGCATTGTTTCCCAAGGACCCAAAGGGACCCTGGAGGAAATAGGAAGGGTGCTGAGGAAAGGTGTTAGATAACTTTTGCTACTTGACATTCTTGCCCTGGATCTTTGGACAGTGATCTTCCTCCTATAGCTTTGTGTGAAGGCGTGATTGTGTTGGGAGTTTGTAAGGAAACCTCCATTTTGGTGGAATATAAAAGAGAGGACCAAAAAATAAAACACATCCTGAGATTTCTGTTTCTCATGTCGCCCATTTTGGTGCTTGATTTCTGTTTCTCATGTCGCCATTTTGGTGAGCTTGAATTTTCCACTTTCTCACTTAAAAGTTAGATCAGCATTTCCCAAGGGTCCTGTCGTTTTCCTGTGGGTGCTAATAGGAGTTACAAAATAAAGCAAATCCAACAAAACAATAACTACAATAATAGCACCTCCATGGTCAATAAGTTGTGAAGATTGTGGGTTACAAGCTAAGTAGTTTCTGTTATGGCAGTACTTTCAATGCCTTTAATAAACTTCTTTGTATTTTAAGGTCCAAGCATAAAATATGCTATGCAGCATGTGCCAAAACAATTTGAACACAAAAGTAGTTTTATTTATTTTTTGTATGTAGCATGAGGCTAGCATTTCTCAGAACAGTTCCTGAAAGACTGATTTGGAGACTCCTTCCCGGTCCTGGTGTCAGTTTAGCCAGATGTTTTACATGTGTAAGTAGCTATATGCTTAGCAACCGCAAAAATTCAGTGTCTGCTGCAGAATCATCTCCACCCTGTGAGATTGTACTGGAAATAAAATATATGTTGTTATCACCTAAAATATTATTTTGGTATGATATCTGAAACAAATTGAGGCAAGGGAAAATTGAGTTTATTAAAGAATTAAGACTGAACCCAGGAAGAGCCTATAGATGCTCTGGGAAAGGGGTCCCAAGTTTGAACCTCACAATGAGAATTTTATACTGTCTGTAAGGAAAATATTTTACATATTCAAGGATTTTTATAAGAAAAGTCCATACAGGTTATTTGATGTTGTCTATGTATTGAGGAAAATAAGGAGGTTGGTTAAAATTTATCCTGTTTAGATCTTTATTTTCTGAGAGCTGGTTGTTTTAGCAAAGGCATAAACCTTGGAGTAAGTCTTTCTTTGAAGCTACTGATTAGCTCATAAAATGTTTATGCTGTTGGAGACAAAGTCTCTCCACCAACTACATCTTGACTATTTGACTTGTGGCCCTTTGTTGAGACCAGGGGATGTTGTGCCTTAATTGCTGTGGTTTTTAGGTTAAAGATAAATGCATAAATGCAAAATTGAACTTCATTTGTATATATTACTCAAAGATAATTCCAGCTAAAATTAGTCTGTTACTTTAGGTTCATGCCTATCTTAGTGAGCTACATTCTTTTGGGAATTTCTCATGTAATTAGTGAAAACCATTTTGCACCCATAGATATTTCTATGGATGAAAGTATATTTAATATTTAACTACTGAAAGCATAATCTGAATTGTTTCTTTTATAAAGCCAAACCATAGAAATAGTAATATGTCTTTTTAATATAGAGAGAAACAAAACAAAGTCAAAAATTAGCCTCGACTATAAAATTTTAAATGAGGTCTTATCTTCCTTTTCAAATAATCTCAGTTGTACTTACAAGTAAAGGAATATGAGAATGCATTTCCAAACATGCTTCTATATACTCAGCTATCAGCAATAATGTATGCCTCACTAGAATTTATTCTACAGTTATATTTGCTGAAATTTAAAGAAATGCCTGGACATTTATTGTATGATTACATGCTTCTTAGGAAAATGTGATGTAATTCTAAATTCAAAAGACTCTAATTGATTTGGGATAGTATATCTTGGGGAAAAATAGTAAATTAATGATTCACTATATATTTCTGTTCTTAATGGGAAATTAATTTTGCTGTCTAAACATTGGTTTCATTTTCTTTTTTATTCAATCTGTATTCACATTCTGGAATTTCCTGGAGTATATTGTTGTCATTATAAAAACTCTCTACTAGTCATGAAAGAAAAGGGTTCATCACAATCTTTAATGGGAAAAAGGCTTAGTGTACAAAATAACCAGAAATTGAATACAGAACATCATAACACTTGTTAAAATGGTCTCTTCAAGGCAAAACAGAAGTACACAATCAAAGTAAAAGACTGAAAATAAATAAATGAAACACTATCCATGCTTCTCTCTTTGTTTCTCTCTCTCCCCTTCCCTCCCTTCCTCCATTTAATGTCACTTCTATCATCTCCTTTCTCCTATTTTCTCCAAGGTCAAAATACATATAAATTTCCAATTTATATGTAGGACTCTAATTAGTGCCTTATCTCATTACAAAGCCAAAGAATTTCCAATTAATTCACATTTAATAAACTTGACAGCTTCTATTCAGATGAAGAATTACCTCAAATTACCACAATGGTTTTCACTGAATATAAGTAATTATGTGTATTCTTCAACTTAATATTCATCTTTTTGAGAAGATAACACAAGCTAGCATTGTAATAATCTGAATACTGTGACATTATAACATTTATTTACAACTACAATGTCAAAATCACTTTACTATGTGATAACTCAAACTACTATTTTCAGCTGTTTCTTAACATCCTCGTTTTTTAGTTTTCTTAGTCACTTCCCACCTCAATGATGTTGTTGGTATAAATTTACCAATTTCCAATCAAATAAAACATGAATACTATTCAAGCTAAAGGAATAAACAACTTTTGAAAGGACATCATAGTCTATTGGAACTGTATTAAATTTTGAAAGGGCCTATCCAAAACACCACATTTTATTGAAAACAAAATGAAATCCCTGAAGAATTTGTGTCCTGCCAAAGTTCACACTGCCAGTTAGAAGAGCCGGGTTTAACACCGTCTTGAATTTTGTTTTGATTCTGCCATTTCAGCACATGTTGTTTAATTCATTTGTCACATACTTATTGAAATGCTAATGTGCGGCAGACACTCGTTTTAGCTCTGGGAAGGTAGTAATGAAATCATGCAATGAAAAACTGTAAGTTCTGAACTTATGGTGATTACATTATTATCTAGAGCAGAGACTCGATAGACCAAAAAATAAGATACTGTGACACTCTTGTGGGTGAGTCCTGGGCACACACCTGCATGCCCACACTTACAAGAGGAACCATGACAGAGAGATGCTTGTTATAGAAGCATCTCTAGGAGGAAGCAAGAGCTGCATGAAAATTGAATTTGAAAAATACATTCAATCTGAAAGATTAATTGTACAAAATCCACAGGGTGGGAATGAGCTCTGTAGGGTGATTTTGGAGAAACAAAAAGATCAAATGTGGTGTAGTGACCTGAAGGGTCTGTGTAGGCTTTCCTTAGATGCTGCGATTTTATCTTAAGTGGTTTTGCAAAATGTTTCAAGTCCCTATGTCGTAAATAAAATATTAAGTACAAAACAAGTGAAAAAAATGATGTGAACATTTTTTAACTTCTAGAAGACTGTTGGAATTTATCCACAGAGTAGATTTTAGGTGAAATTATGTTGGATTGAGGAGACAATCAGGTCATGTAAATGATCACATAGGACAAGAGAAGTTTGAAATGGCAGTGGTGGAGAAAGGTGGTGACGTAAGCAGTTCAGATGGATCTTGGGAGTGAGGTCAGCAGAAATAGTGAAAATGTGGCAGAAAAATATATGATGAACACCTCCACACTTATGACTGGAGAAGTTGGGGATGTAATAGTGCTTTTAGTATAGTCGAGGTAATTAATGATGTGGATTCCAGATGTTTAGAAAGAGATTTAGTATGTTTCCCAATTATCCCATCTATCTTGAAAGTTTAAGATCTGAGAAATGATAGAAAATATAGAGAAGTGGATTGTAGCAGTTATACTAAAAAAAAAAAAAACACACACACACAACAGGGTCAATGCTAGTGCTTCTTTAATTAATTTAGACTGATGTTAAGTGAAAGGTTTTGACATTTTTATTTGATTGTTCCTCTTTTAAGTTGCAGGAAGGAGAAGGAAATGAAGTGGATAAGATAAAGTATATAGAGAAAACAAAAATTAAAGATAATATAAAATTCATAGCTGTAATAGAAACTTTGTTTTGAAGATTATGTAGTATACCCTGGCCATTTTTTATGATAAAGAAACTAAGACATAAACCCAAGATCATGTACATTATTGGCAACAAAGCTAACACAGGCAATCAAGTTATTTTGAATTTCGTGTTAACAGAGTCCCCTGATTCTAAAAGTAGAGTAAAATGATGGTCAATCATACTCTTTTTATTTAAAAAATATTTATTTTTAATTTATTTATACATACAAGAGCTGGGGTGTAGGCGAGAGGTGTGGGGGCAAGGGGTGAGAGGATTCACCTGAAAGAGAGTGGGGAGCAGAACAGGTGGAATGACTGAAATACACTGCTGAGGGAAGCAGCAGGTCAGACAGGAGAGGTGCCATATGGGTCAGCTCCCTGGCCAGGGATCAAATCATGCCACAGTGGCTGGTGATAGCTTGGTAGTACTGAATCAACTTTAATCCCTGCACCACCAGGAAGACCCCAGTTAATCATACTCTTAGACAAATAATGAGTAGGGGTTCTTTTTATATGACACTGATATTTATGTTACAAAGGTTCAGATTGTTGAAAATTATTTGTAAAGATTTATTTACATATTTTGAAGAGAATTCATGTATTTTATCATATTGTCAGTGTAATTTAACTTTCATCCTAAGGATATATAGACACACATATACTTATGTATACATGTGTATGAATCTGTATGTATATAAACATGCTGGACGGTTTGGGAAGTACACAGGCCATGCTTTGGCAGGACATATGGTAGCCTTCTTTGAATTCTTACTATTATTTAAGAAAACTTGAAAAGAAATTTTATATGCTATATATACATGTGTGGATGTTTATCTGTCTTATGTATATGTTGCAGATGTTCATATATGACACATGGATATGTTTTTATATATGTATAAAATGCACACACAGAGAACTAGAAATTTTAAGCACATTATAACTCTGTACACTGTTCTTTGCCACCATTCCCAAAGAAGAAATACTCAGATAGGAGTCAAGTTGCTGAAGACCTTTCTCAGAATCTTCTTTGGGGTGTTTCACACCATTTTCCTGAACATTGTCAAGCCTGTTCTGTTTTATGTAATGAATGATTTCAGCAAAAATCTAATATTTTGTAACTTATGTTCAAGATTTGTGGATGATATTTATTGACTCGATTTTAAATAGAATTTAGCAATGCTGGCTATGCAGTTGAGAAAAAAGGATAAACTAAGATTTATTAATTTCTGAAAAGAAATAAATATAAAAGATAGTTGAGATAAATAAAAACCAAGTGAATTAAATGACAGAAAATTAGGTGACTATTATAATTATGCCATGGGGTGAGAGGAAAGGGAAAAGTAGTGAGGTGAGATGCCAGAAGAGAACCATCTTATGTTAGAATAAGCTCTTTTATTCAATAAGGCAATGTACTTGGATTAAATGAGTTTATAAAGTTAATAGAAATCAGTTTTTTGTACTCATGAAAGCTATTAAGTATCTGGCAAATGTATTAATTACGTAATTCTTACTCTACTTAAGATGTAAACTTACATCATTGAAGTTAAGAAGCACATTATTTTATCAATAAAGCATCATTAGTCTTTACCAAAAGCAGACCAAATGTATATATGATAATCTAAACTCAGGGGTAGATTCAAAACTTTTCTCAACAACCTTTTGTTGAGAAGAAATAAAGAAGAATTTTTCAATGAAGAGAGTTAAAATAATGTGAATGACAGCACAGATTTAGAAACATGAAAAAGATAGTGAGAACCGTCAAATTTGGGGAATAGCATGAGAACATTTGAAAAAGGAATTTCGTTTCTCAAGGTTATGTTAGCCATCTTTCAGCTGTGATGGAAACTGAGCTTAGGGGCCACAGGATAGCAGTTCTGCAGGGCTATTAAAGGACTAGCGGCCAGCGACAGACCATGACAGTCTTTGGAGAGACTTGGAATGATTCTGAGCAAGATGATGGGGGACAGCCTTAGAGGGAGTGACAGCAATTAGGGTTAGTGAGTCTGGGGCATGTCAGTTACCGAATGATTACTGCATGAGTGAACAGGGATGAAGTCATCATTTCATCATCCAAATGCCAAGAATTTGGTAAGGAGTAAAAATACAGAGTCAAATGCCAATCTTAGTAAGTTTTTGTCTTTTATTTTCTGCCTCCTTTTATGTTAAGCTTAAACATTCAAAAACTAATGTGCCATCTTGCTGACTTCATTATAGAAGCTAATCATGAGAAAGGAATGAAAGAAAGTTCAAGTACTGTAAACTAGGTTATGCTGCAAAAGCCAGCAGCCTCAATATCTCAGTGGTTTCTTAGAAAAAATGCCCTGCTCCTCACACAGCCATTGTGTTAGCTGAGACCTTTATAATCCTTGTGTTCTGCTGTCACCCAGGCTAATGGAGCAGCCATTATCTTGCAAGTTGACAGTTGCTGTAACAGAGTGAAGGACATTATTGACACTCGAGAATGACACGTTGTGTCTCCATACAACTCAGGAGACCGAAGTCATCCCGTAGCTGTGCCCATACTTCAGGGAGTAGAGAAATGCAGTTTGACCACATGTTCAGTCAACAAGGAGCCAGAGATGTTGCCAACATTTCCACAATGAGACCAAGTACAGGTAGAGAGAAAATAAGGCGTTGAAAGAAACATGGCAGACGAAAGGTTTTTCTGATTTCCAAGAGGATGGGATATATACCATGTTGAGTTTCATATCTGAGCAATTTAGTAACTCTGCTAAAGCAATCCAGGGTTTATAATCTGATGTTGCTTTATGAATATAGAATCTAGGGATATATAAGGTGGCCAGGATAAATAGTTGGTTATTATTAAATATAATTTATAGATAAAACTACAGAATGGGAATTTACTGATGTTATGAGAAGCCAGAGAAGCCATTAGGAGGATGAGGGTAGACTGATGGTTACCAGGTTGCGGGGATGAGGTCTAGGAATGAAAGCAGTAAAATGAAAGGAAGTGAAATTGTTAAATGTGTGTGGTTGGAAAGTCAAAATGAGGTTGTTATCCTGAGCGATTAATTATTGTGTATGTTTATGTGTACATGTGTGTGTTTATTGTTTTATGCATGTCCAACGTTCTTGACATTTAGCACTTTAGATTAGCACCAACCCTCTTTCCAGTGTCAGTAGAAGAAATAATCCAAATTTATTTTTACTATATTGTCATAATCTCTGTGATTTAAGTGATATGTGTGATCACTGTGAGTATTGATTTTCAGAGATAGCAAAATGCCCCATCATAGGGCTAAAGATATGTAATTGTCTTTATCAGTTACACTGACTATGGGCTTTGGTGACTAAGGAAAAACAGTGCTCTCACTAGTCAAGGGAGAGTGATTTAGAATGACAAATTCTTGAACCTTTATGATTTGGGGGAAAAATAAAAATATCTAACTTTCTTAACTTCTATGTTAATTTCAAATGCTTATCTATCTAATTACTTCCCTCATCAAATTTTAGTTACTTTTGGTGTTTCTAAAGCTTATTAATTAGTTCAATCATTTTCCCCCCGTGTTTTCATTTCTGTATATAAAAATTCTTTGGATGTGAAACTGAGAACCTCATTTGACTTCCCATCCACATGTTTAACAGATTTTAATTCTGTAAACAGTTAGCTAAAATGTCAGTCAACAAAAGCAGAAATCTTCAAAGAGGCAGATGAAGCACTCTAAGCATAAAGAAGAAAAATTCTTTTGTCTTCATGTGCAGTTTTCATCTAAAAAAAAGAATTTTGCTAAAGGCATTAAAATAAAGTGTTCTTCCAAATTAAGTAACTCTTATTGTCCACTGATAGTAGTGTATGTAAAAATATAAATGCTGAAGTTTAATTTAGAACTGAGAATGATCATTGTGTAAAAAGTAAAGATCAGATAATGTTATTCTGTGTCAGTGGAGGTAGCCATACTGAGAGATTTGTTGAGTGTTAGGGAACATTCTTAAATACTGATCACATTGTATCCTATCTTTTTTGTTATGACTTTTGTGGTATCTAGCTTAAAGTGAAAGTAGACAAATATCAAGGGAAAGGAGTTGTTGATTAGTTTCTTTCTGACTTTCATTTCCCAAATAATTTCACCCTCCCATTGGTAGGCTATGCCTGTAAATGAAATGCATGCAGGCAATCCCCTTTAATCCCTAAGGCTCTACTGCTTTCTTATCTTTAACATGTGTGAATCAGATAATGTCCTCCCTAGTGCTATTCTAACTTTCATTTATATGACTCTCTAGAGTTTTGTTTTCTTTGATATGAGCGAAAATCTGCGAAAATCTTACTGCCCTTTGTATGTCTCTGATCAATAAATTATCTGAGACCAAGCTATTATCATATCTCCCCTGAACTACTCAATAGCCTACTAACAGATCTCCCAGACCCACTCAATGTCTTGAAATCTTTTCTCAACTCTTAAGACCAAGTCACCATTTTAAAACATAAATACGTTCATCATCTTCCTGCAATAATCTCCTCAATGGATTTTCCTTAGGGTAAAGATTTCTCTTAGGATAAAAGACTTGATGTAGTTCTATACTGGCCTTGATCTTGCCCTCCAGCCTATCTTCTTTTTTCTTAAGTTGTCAGGTGCCTGTGCCTTAGCAGATGTTATAGTATATAATTTAATACCAGTTTTCCTTTTAGAGAATCATCTCTGATCCCTAAGACTAGATTTGGACTCCCTTTTACATGTCCATAATGCATCGTGTACTTTCCTTACAACAATCAGAGTTGGTAAGAATATATTCAGTTGGATGGGTCTTTGCGTACTCAGGCTACAACTAGACTCCAAGCCCAATGAGGGTACAACTTTTTGTCTCTACCTTGTATTCCCAGTGCCAACTAAATTGAAAGGGCATCAATAAGAAGTATTTTTTAAATGAATGAGTCTCATATATGTGTGTATCATTAAACTTTGCTTATGTTCTATATGTCTCTGCATTTGTGAAGAATTTCTCTTTGGGCTTGATCTTCTGTATTTTTTTTTCCAAAATACATCTTTCCTCAATTTTGCTCTTATACATTGCCACTCTTTTATGTGACATTTTCAAAAAACTAAGTAGTTCCCCAAAGCATGGAGAATGTCACAACATGCTTAGTATTTTAGGAAAGATCTGTCAATAAATGTTACAAACTTTTTGACATGTTGGGAATAAGAAACTCCAGCTGAATGGAGGCATCTGGGTCATGAATTATGAATGTAACACAATCACATAAACTAGATAATTCAATACGTTCAGTCATGAACTATACTCATAATGCAAGTTAATACTCGACTTTAAAAAGTCTACAGTAAATAGATCTTAGATGTGGAAATGTGACAGTCCAAGACATATTAAAATGTATTTTTTTGCTATAGCATTTCATGTTCTTTTAAAGATTTATTTTTTATTTTTATACATACAAGCTGGGGTGCAGGCCAGAGGCGTGGGGTGGCGAGGGGGTTCACCAGAGACAGAGTGGGTAGCAGAACAGGCAGATCAGAAATACACTGCTGAGGGAAGCAGCGGGCGAGGCAGGAGAGGTCTGTCGCGCCATGTGGGATTCTCCCTGGCCGGGCGTCGAACTCGCGTCGCCACTGCCGACAGCTCCACAGCGCAGCGCTTAACCTCTGCGCCACCAGGGAGGGCCTAGCATTTCATGTTCTTTTAAAGAACTATTCTATCTTGGCTTAACTTGGACTCTCTACAGAGGTGAAAATAATTGACGTGACATTAGGAAAGTCTGAATACAGTTCATGCTCAGTTCTCATTGACAAGTCATCAAAGAGACAAGGTCAAGATTAAGTGGCGTCTGTGTCTGGAGCAAGTCATCTACATATTTGGTGTCTGTAGCTCTGTCTGATGCTCTGAAGCCTAAATAGTTCAAGTAAGTGGTAGAATTTGAAGCTAAATTGTTGTATATATATAAGTTTTTTCCTTATACTGGCTGCTAAATACTTTCATGGCATCTCTTAGATTAATACTCTTAAGGTAGCAAGCTCAGAACCTAGCCTTCACCTCATACCTGGACTACTTAAATCTTGAGGTATTGGTGCACCTTCAGGTTCATCAGTGATGAACAAAGAGAATTGCCAAGGATTCTCTGCCAATTCTAACCTTGATATTGTCTAGAAATGGTGCCTTGTTGTTTGGGTAGAAATTCAAACATACAGGAGCCTGAGTTGTGACTTATGGCCATCTTTAATCAATTCTTATTTTGGAGTTATTCAACCACTGTGATTATAACATAGGTAGGTACTAGGTAGGTCCTTTGAAATACAGATCATAACACATCAAGCACTGAGCTTTGTGCTCTACAGATGGGGAAAGACTCCAATTAAGAAGTGAGTTTTAAGACAGTCACTCCACTGTCAAAGAGTGGTTATCACCCAGTTCTTTGGGCATGGCTCTACAGAATGTTCCATACCAGAAGACTGGAGGAACCTGTAGTTAGCTGTCTCACCAATTAGAGCTTTCTCTCAATATTGACATTATCTTTGATTTATTGGAATTTTCCTGCTTACTGATCCAAATTGTTTTCTTGCTCATTCAGTCTACATCTCTACATCACATTTTTTTAAAATTCCATCATCTTAACACTATGATGAGAGTCTAGTACATGAGCATGTTTTCACCATTGTTCCTTTTAAATTAGACATTTAATGTGTTTAATGTGTTTATGTCATTTAATGTGTTTATGTGTTTATGTTATTTAATGTGTTTATGTGTTTATGTTATTTAATGTGTTTATGTTATTTAATGTGTTTATGATATGTTTTAATGTGTTTATGTTATTTGTGATGAGCTAAATTATTTAGAATAAATTACCTAGAATAAAATAAACAGGTTACCCACAGGGAGGATTATCAATCAGCTCTTTTGGAACTTAAATCTTCAGATTCTTCTAGAACCGTCAATTTTGAGAGAAGACACCAAAAAATGCCCCAAATTTCCCTTTACTATCCCTTTTAGGACTATTGGTTATAAGTGAATGCATTTCCTCAGCTTTTAGATGCATGTGAAAAAACAAAACCAAAGTGTTCTAGATTGATCTATGCATTTTCATAAAATTTATGAACTTGGAGATTTAAGAGAGTGTTTGGTATTTTGTTATCCCCCTCGAAAACTGAAACATGCTCTTTTGCACACATCTCTTTATCTAGTAGCTTGAAAACTTTTTATTTATTTATTTTTTAAAGATTTATTTGTTTATGCATACAAGCTGGGGTACAGGCCAGAGGTGTGGGGCAGTGAGAGGGTTCACCAGAGACAGAGTGGGGAGCAGAACAGGCAGATCAGAAATCCACTGCTGAGGGGAGCAGCGGGCAAGGCAGGAGAGGTCCGCCGCGCCATATGGGAATCTCCCCAGCTGCGCCACCAGGGAGGCCCAGGTAGCTTGAAAACTTTCTGAAGGAGGGTCTCAGATCTCAGTAAACCTCACTGCAAAGGTGAGCAGCTTTTCTAGCCAGAAAGTTCCCTTCTGTTCCATTTTGGTTCCGTGTTCCTAGCGGGAAGGACTGTATAATTGGCTAGGGGGCTACAATAATTTGACAGGATTGAAGCCTTCTGTTTGCTCATCAGAATAAAAACATTATGGTCATTGTCAAAGAGAGAATCATCTAGAACTTACTGTTGTACAAGTATTTTCCAGTGTTTGGTTCACAGGATAGAGTGTAGGGAACCTTCTTAATCTATACTTCATTCTATGAAGTTTGCCATGACTCCATAAGAGCTCCAGAGAGCTCTTTATTTGGATTATACCATCTCATTAGCACTTCTTAGCTCAAACTCCCCAATTTTCCTTATCTTAGAATGGTGCTTTATCATGGCTGGTACTGAGAGAGGTTATAAGGAAAAGTGCTTTGGCCCTAGCAGCTTCGCTCTGACACTGCTGCTGAGAATCTGCGCCTTTTGTTACACGACATCCAGCTCATGGAGACTCACAGGGAAGGCCTTCCAGGGTCTTGGTGTTTCTCCTGTGTTGTAATTGGCTTATTTTTACTTTTTTTTTAATTGCTCAATTTTTTTAAAAGGATTTATTTATTTATGCATACAAGCTGGGGTACAGGCCAAAGGCGTGGGGCAGAGAGGTGATTCACCAGAGACAGAGCAGGGAGCAGAACAGGTGGATCTACTGAAACACACTGCTGAGGGCAGCAGCAGGCAAGGCAGGAGAGGTCTGCCGTGCCATGTGGGAATCTCCCTGGCTGGGCGTCGAACTTGCATCGCCACTGCTGACAGCTCCACAGGGCAGCGCTTAATTGCTGCACCACCAGGGAGGCCCTATTTTAACTTTTTTTTAATACTATGGTTCATTAAGTGATTCTGTATCTTTTATTACAATAAAACATTGTAGTCCAAGTTGTCATAGCCCTCTAGGAAAGAGTTTGGAGTCCGCTGCACACACTTGCTGAAGTTAAAAGCAGCTCTGTCCTCTGCCAGCCTTTGGACCTCAGCAGCTCTGAGTGGCAGCTTCTGCTGGGTTAGGGAGGGCGCTCCTCTCTCTGAGGGAAGTTGTCATGATTATATGGGGCACTTCATTAAAAAATGCTTACGATGGCAATTCATCGAAATAGAAGCAAGCGGGAAAAGCTATGGGGTCATTATCACATAGTTGGTACATTAATATAATTATAATTAATTTTTTATCACTACTCTATTTTTACTCTGCCCT